>JASAND010015343.1:0-20666 GCA_030248195.1 Trissonchulus latispiculum | reverse complement strand
ACTTAAGGGCGGGGGTCCATCATAAAAAATTTTTAGGCGACGGATTTCGCTCATTTTCACACATAAGTTAGCCACATATGTCATGCATTTAAAATTTGTCAGTTTAAATTTTGAGTGGTTTCGTTCAGTTCTCCGTAAGTTACGAGCCATCAACTGAGTGCAATTTGAATATGAGCGCGAGCACAAGGGTGCTGCAGCCAACTGAGGCAAATTTTCGCAAATCAATTCTAAGTTTTTAGCTTATTTTGTTACACACCTTTAAAAACTATTAAGAAAAACATTTTCGTTCAGTTTCCAGCCGGATGGGCTTGTTCAGAAGCTTCTCTAAAAACTTTCTCGGAGAAACAAGAAACAACAACATTTGTTGTTCCTCCTGATGTGATGAAACATTTAACAGCGGTTAACTTAAAATAGAAGCATTTCCGACCCAGAGTTCTACGAGAAATTCATCCCCGCAATGAGAGGTTTCGATTGATGTATAATATGCCATATTTTGAAAAATTTTTAAAATCGCTGTTTTGAGAAATTCGGGGTTCGAGGGTCCCGTTTGGCACGCTGAGAAGTACTGGACTTATATAGCTATCAGCATAATTAATGCTGCAAATAGATCCAGAGATATGAATACACGAGTTGGCATACAAAATAGACAGATTAGGACCTTACTGTTATCAGAATTTAGCCAAATTTTCGAAAAAACGAGAAATTTTGAAAACTTTGCTAAAAATTCCCATTTTTGATCCAAAAAGATCTCGAAACTGGAAAAACATGCAATGGAACCATTGGTATCAATGAAACCGCCAATTCAAGTACTACGGAACACTGGAGTTAGAATTTTTATTTAGGTTCTGAATTAGAGCAATTTGCAATTCTTTCCGAAGACCCCACTTTTCAGCTGCAAGAAACGTTGCATTTTGACGATTTTCCACTCTTTTCGATAAATAAAAATTATTTAAAAACGTTAGGGGCCTAAATCAAAATTCTACTTCCAGCGTACCGCAGTTTATGATTATAGCTACATTATAAATACAAAATTATGCAGGATTACAACTGTTCGTCGAGAGATTTTTTGGCGCAAGAATAAAATCACCACTTTTTCTGTTTCCTATCTGTTTTTCCTGTACTGTATATACTTTCCTATATGTTTCCTCCGGACCTCAACTTTGAGGTGAAATTAGTCAACAACGGTAAGCGATACAAGCTTAATTTTAAAACTCGTTAAAACATCCCACTCAAAGATCCATTATATGTGAAAATGAGCGAAATCTAAGATGGTCGAAAAATTGACCAAAAATGGACCTTTAGGACAATAAAATATGTAAAAATCAGCGAGAACGGAGAAAGTAGAAAAATTGGCCCAAAATGCCCTTAAGGTCGAATTAGTGCGTTTTTTTCTGGTTTCTAATAAGATTAAAAGCCTTAGCTTCATTTTATGTTGGGTGCTCATTGAATTATAGTGTAAAAGCGGGAATAGCGAACGAAAAACCGACATATAAGCATGGGATCTGGGTGGCGCATCCCCCCAGAAGTTAAAGAAAATTTTAAGTTTCGGAGTAAATTTGCTCTTAAAACTTTGTATTCTTTTCTTTGTTTAAAATTGAAGAGGTAAGCGGGGAATCTGGAGGGCGAGAGCCCCAGAAGAAACCTGTGCCCAAACCTACGGTAAACTGCCTCAAGAAATTAATTTAGAGCTCTTGAAATTTCGGCTGGTATTTTGGTACGCATTTTTAAGTGCGGTTATTTTGACAGCGCTCGTCCAGAGTCTGCTTGAGTATTTTGACAGCGCGCGTCCTGCGTCTGCGTGGGTATTTGGACAGCGCGCATCCTGCGTCTGCGTGGGTATTTTGACAGCGCGCGTCTTGCGTCTGCGTGTTTATTTTGACAGCGCGCTCCGTGCGCCTGCGTGGGTATTTTGACAGCGTGCGTCCTGCGTCTGCGTGGGTATTTTGACAGCGCGCGTCTTGCGTCTCCGTGCGCCTTTTATATGCGTGGGTATTTCGACGGCGCGCAAGCGCGCCGTGCCTCTGCGTGGGTCCTTCATTTTGCCTTGCGTGGGTGCGTGGGTCCAGCCTACACCGGTGTAGGCGTGGTGTAGGCGTTGCCCATGCGTGCTTGTACGGGTGGGGGGGCGGATGCCGTGGTAACCAGACGTGTGCAGGAGGGGAAATTTGGGGGAGGGGTGGAAATGGCGGCCAGGAAACGGCGAGTTTTTTACCAAGAAACCGGAAAATCTAGATTCTCGGGGGAGCGACCCCACTAGGGGGCCCCAGGTCTGGAGAGGGCAAAAACTCCCTCACCCAACCAACCCCCTCCCCCACTCAGCACATGCATGGCGTTTACCATTTTTCTGCATACCGATTGTACAGACTACAAGCCAACAGCTGTGGACACTTTTTACACCAACGATTATTGGTTATAGGTGCAGGCAGACGGAAAGGCAAATCCTCGGTATCCACACACAGCTTCATAAATTTTACCAACTCGTTACGCAACTGAACTATGCCTGAAACATATGCGATGCAATTCTTATACATGTAGAAGGTTAGTTATTGACTTTTGTTCAAACAGGAAATAAGACCCAGCTTTCGAAACTAATGATAAACTTCGGTAAACGTTATCTTGACTTAATTGACTTAAAGCCGTATAACAGGACGTCAAGCATCCGTTGTGGCTTGCCCCCGCACGATACGCCTCCACTGTCTCCGATCGGCTTCAACATCAGCGATAATATTGTAGAAGTTGTTTGACCATTGCACTGATCCGTATCCAGCCTTCAAGTGAATAAGGTCTTTGACAACAAGACTGTCCCAAGTGCACCGTGCAGCATTACGGGATACAGCGCCACTGCGGCGGCTTTGGATTGCGCCAGACCGAGTGGCATAATCGCGTAGGATCCATCCTGGCGACATGGCCGAGCCACCGGAGACGACGACAGCGGATTAAGGCCTCAATTGAAGGTTGATCGCCGCACAGCCGCCGGACGGTTGTATTCGGAAGGCTTATGCAGGAGGCTAACAGCAGCAATGCACCGGAGACATGACATTTGGAATGTCTCGAGACTGGCAAGGTCCTGCTTGGTTAAAGCCCAGGTTTCCGCTGCGTATAGTAGTACGGCAGTGACTGAGGCGTTGTAGACCTTCATGTTGAGGTCCACCGAAAGACTGGCATTTTTTTAGAGTTTTGAAAGTGGGTGGGGGGGGCTTCGCCCCCCCCCCTGGGGGGGGAAGTGGGGGGGCTTCCGAAAAGGGGGGGGCGAGCCAAATGTAAAATAAACCGAAATTTTTAGCGAAAAATTAGCATTTTTAAGGTAAAAACGCAAAAAATCGCTGTTTTTAAGCTTAAAATCAGCGTATAAGTCCATAAATTAGCTAAACATTGAGAAAATTCTGGAAAATTTGACCTCAAGAACCTAATTTGTTGACACTTTTGGGCGACCCTAAGGGGTGGGTGGGGGCTTGCCGAAAAGTGGGGGGGGGGGGCTCCGAAAAGTGGAGGGGGATCCGAAAAGTAGGGGGGGGGGCCCCCCACCCCCCCCCCCACTAAAAAAATGCCAGGAAAGATCTCTTCTCGAAAAGATGTGCTTCCTTAATTGACCAAATGTGCGCGAGGCTTTTGAAATTCTGGCGGTAATGTCGTCGGACGCGGACACCCGTTGGCTACTGATGACCGACCCCAAGTATGTGAACATGTTGTCGACCTGTATTGGCTCTTGATTGATGGTTAGCACAGGTGCGGGCATATGGAAATAAATTGCCTTTGTTTTGGTCGGATTTATCTTTAGCCCCAGCATCTCGGCATTTTTGGCAATTCGGTCCAAGAGAGACTGACAGGACGCTTCATCGGCCTGCGCGATGGCAATATCATCAGCGTACTCTAGGTCTGCCATGGTGTCAGTGTCACTGCACAGAACGCCGTCGGTGTTGTTAATAGACTTGGCCAAGATCCAGTCTAGCACAAGATTGAATAGCATCGGCGAAAGGGCGCATCCCTGACGGACTCCAGAGGTAATGGGAAATCGACGCGAGAGTCCCTGGATGTCGCACACAAGAAGAGGCTCCTTCATACATATCCTTCAGGATATCGATGTAGACCGAGGGGATGCCACATTTCTGCAGAACACACCACATAGACGAACGGTCTACGCTGTCGAAAGCTGCCGCGAAGTCGATGAAGCAAATCACTGTAGGTTGACCATGACGGAGTCGGCGCTCGATGCATCTTCGCAATATGAAAATTTGATCGATACATCCTCTGCCGGATCGAAAGCCCGCTTGCTGATCCCGTAGGTGGTTCCCGTACAAATCACGCATGTGGTATCGGAGGATGCATGTCAAAATTTTCCCTGCAATTGACAGCAACGTGATTCCGCGGTAGTTGCAGCAGTCGGATTTGCTTCCTTTTTGTATACGGGCACGATAATGCCGTCCTTGAAATCTTTTGGAACCATACGATCGGCCCAGATTTTCCGCATCAAGTCTGCGATGATATGAATGTTAGTATCGTCTAAGGCCCGAAGGGCTTCGGCTGGAATGCCGCAGGTCCCTACCGTCTTCCTCTCCTTTATTCGTAGTGTTGGCCTTCCGGATCTCTTCACATGTTGGTGGATGGAGATTCACGTCTGCTTCAACTGAGTTGTGTACGCTTAGGTCTGCATCGCGGGTTGAGGGGCCTGGTCTGTTGTAGAGATCAGAAAAATATTCGCACCAGCGTTCGGACTTACCGTCGGGAGAGACACTGGGAATACCACCGGCGTCGTTCAGGATAGAAGGTAGGCCCCCCTGTCTTCTGGCCATCGAGCTCCCGTATTGAGCTAAAAGGGAAGCGATATTTCCACCATCGGCGGCTCTTTGCATCTCCTGTGACCGTTCCGCTAGGAAGCGCATTTCATCTTCTTTCAGCGATCGCTTGATTTTCCGTGAAAGATGAGATCTCAGCGGACGGTCCGTGGACTCCTGCCGCTGGTCGACCAACCGGAGTGTGGACAAGCAGAAATCCACCCTCTTGCTGCGTTTTATCGGACACACTTTCGTTATGGCAGCATCGATGGTCTGCTTTTCGAAATGTTCCAGTGGGCGTCGCAGTCGCTGTCAGATAGGTGGAGGTCGTTGAAACGATTCCGGACCTCCAAATAGTAGAAGGCCCGGCTGACCGGGAGGGCCAGAGACATCACATCCCTTTGGGCCGGCCGTTTGACAGACCGCTTTGTCTTCAGATGTAGACGCAGTTTGACAAGTATCAGGGGATGGTCTGAGCCTAGGCATGCTCGTGGAGAACCCTGACGTCTTCCACTGTTGACCTAGCGGAGTGACTGATGAGGACACGATCTAGCTGCTTGCGGGTTTTGCCGTCATTAGAATAAAAGGTAATGATGTTATCGTTATCTACTATTAAACGTTATCTACTATATACATAAAGGTACTATCGTTCCTAAAAGCTTACCAGCAAGTTCGCCATGCTTGTGAATCACAAAATCCATAGAACCATCCTGCAGATAGTAAAGTAAGCCTCCCTGAAGACACTCCGAATGGACGCTTCCCATCAGTAATGAGTATATAGCCAGCTAAAACCAAGCAAGGCACAGTAACCGAGACCATGATACAAACCCAGTCGTCGGATCATATAAAGACTCAAAGCATACCATGATAGACGCTTTAGATGTTGCGTAGAAGTTCCAAAGAACCAAGTTAAAAGTGCAGTGGAGTTTACTGAGCTTTGCGCTCCATTCTTGTGCTGCATTTTTGTGACCGGAGACGGTTTCATAAACCAAACTGTGAATTGATAAGTGCAGCCGGAAAAACAACACTGAACGGTTTTCAAATCCGCATCTCGCAATTACGAGTCACGCTGAAAAGAGCTGCTTGCTCATCCGGAGACAGTTTAATAAAAATGTTTTCGAATTGACAAGTGCAGCCGGAAAACAACACTGAAAGGTTTTCAAATCCGCATCTCGCAATTACGAGTCACGCTGAAAAGGTTCTTGACTTCTTGATTCAAGGTGATGCCAACCAGTAACTAATTTCGCCAATTGGATACTCACACGAGAGGTTTTTCAAAAACTTAAGTTGTACTATATATTTGTTTTACTTAAAATGAATACAAAAATTGACAGTTGTCTACACAGACAAACCAATGTAAAATTGATCAAAATTTACGTAACACAATTTACATACCTGACCCCGATGATCAGCACTAAAGGAAGGACGACCAGTTTTCAGCTCAAATGGAACCAGCCCCTACATCGAAAAGGCAAAACGCTAGCAACAAAAATATTGAATCCAACCGGCATCAACGGATTGCCACTCACACTTTTTCCATGCAGCAATGGGTGAAAATCAATATTAGTACATTATTTTCCGGAATTAGATTTTATTATATACAACATTTTCGTTTATCGACGAGAGCTTCTGAAGGAAATCAAACATTCTATACCCACTTTTGACAACTTTTGATTTCGTACACAATATAGCGTGTGCACTGCACAAATGTGTCCAAAATGGGAGACTGTCCATTCCGGCATAAACTTCAGGTCATCACCTAGCAACAGGGGCGTATCCAGGATTTTGAAAAGGAGGGGTTTTAACTAAAATTTACTGAAAAGGAGGGGGTTTTGACAAAAATTTGCACTTTTTCTAATGGAGTATTGATAAAAGTTAACCCAAAAGGAGGGGGCTTCAACCCCCAAACCCCCCCCCCTGGATACGCCAATGCCTAGCAACATCCAAAATTTCAGCCTGATACAGGGTATTTTTAGGGTTTGTTCGGGGGGGGGCTTCCCGGGCCCGAAGCGGGCAGGTTTTTTGAGGGGGAGACTTTTTGCAAAAATGAGCTAAAAATTGGTATTTTTGGCGTATTTTACAGGCAGAAAATCAAGGCAAAAATTTGGCCCCCAGAAAAATCCCGTGGGGGAGCGATTTCGGGGGGACTGCATTTTCGGGGAAAGGTCAATTTCGGGGGTCAATCTCAAAAAATGGGTGCACGATAGCTTATATACCGATATAATAAATAAGTAAATAGACGTGTAGCCATATCAATGGACTTTTCATATTAAAAATGCGACAACCCAATAATCAAATGAAAAGAGGTAAACACAACTTGATAAAGAGTGCAGCCAGGAAGAAAAATTAGTATTCTCTTTTAGGTCATTTACACAGTTACTAAGAACACTTAAGGTGGTGATTCCTTTTGGGCACATATTGTTGTTTGGCGGCGTAAATCAAGATGAAATTTGATGAAACTTTCCGAAATAAGTTCTTTAGCGTTCTAACACCCTCCGCGCAATCCCGATTCAAAAATTCGAGATTTCCGGTCAGGGTGGTTTTCCCAATTTCTGAACGTTTAGCAGCTGCTATACAGTTATGACTATATTCATTCGAAAGATCACATTGAGCTTCACATTTTTGCTTTTTAAAGCAAGTTTCTAGCTTTTCCCTACCGTGAGATATAGCCGATTTTCTTGTTTTGGCTTCGAAAACTTGTCATTTTTGCAGAAATCAAATAATCCAACACTTCTTCAACTACACAAGCCGTAAAATCAAACTAAGGGCGTCGATCTGAAGGTCTCACAGGGACAAATTATCCGACGCATGATCGTCTTCCAACTGCTATCCTGTAGGCTGCTATCATAAAAAATGTAGTTTTTGCAAAAACACGACCAATTTGTTTCCAAAGATTATGGAGCATTCATCATGCAAGCTGGAGGGCTGCTACTCAACAAATGTGTTCTGCACAAATATACCCAGGGACGATTTTTTAGTTGCCCCGATTGCTGCTGCTTTCTAGCTAAAGTAATCGCTTGACAAATTTGGAAAAAGTAGGCAAAATACAGGTTACGCACACATTTCAGCTTATTTCTCTATAACGAAGAGCGACTTCACAATAAATAAAAAATCGTCCCCAGCTATTTGATGGAGGTATCGAATGATATAACCGATGTCTCGCGAAAAAATTTACTTGAGTCTCCAAAATTTCTGGAAAAGTATACTTCTACTAAAATGTGTTAAAAATATTTTAGAAAAGCAACATTAGTTTCGTGGCATGCATTAAAAAGAGAAGATGCCAAGCTAAATTTTGATATAAAAATGGCTTCTTAACTCCAAGTAATGAATGAGTAATCATTGTGCCAAGTTTATGTGACCAAAGGGAATCACCACCTTAAGGTGCATTCATAGTTCCTGGCGCAAGCAGACGCGCTTATGTAAGCGTCTGCTTGAGTTTGTAAGCATGAATTCGTTACAACTGACGTTAAATGGCTAAGACAGCATGTTACAATCAGAGGCGTCGAAGCGCGTCTCTATGCGTTCGCGACTATGGATGCAACTCTACAAAAAAACCAAACAAAAACACGAACCTCTGGTGTAATAGAATCGGTTTTATCGAGAAAGGTTTTCACTCGAAGTGTCAAATCTATTTTGCCTCGGAAGCCAAGGCTAAAATATGAAATAGTCACCAGAATCTTCTACAATGTATCGATACTGCAAAATAATTGTGAACATGAAGGGGCAAACGCAATGATAAAGCTAAAAAGCATCTGGATTTTCTCTAGACGAAGAAAGTGGGAGGGAAGTGTGGGGGATCCCTCCTCCACTAGCGCGGTGGAAGGGGTTGCATGGGTGAACCCGAAAAGTAGAAAGGGGTGACCCCACTCCCCACCAAAGAAAGCACAGAGCTTTCCAAGTATTCTACGACAGCTACAACACAAACATCAGTCGAACTCCAGTATTCATTTAATTCAAATCAACACTACAGGAACGTTAAAAATCACATCAATGAGAACCTGGGAGACCATATACTTTCTTCAATGTCGCGCACTTCTTCAACAGCAACCGTTGCATCTTTGTTAGACCTGAAAGCAAGAGAAACTACAGTTTCATGGAAATACTTCCATCGAAAGACTCCATAGCAACTGGCATAAATCAGATCAGGGTTTTTTTTTGGTTGCGGACAAGTGTGCATTTTTTGTGCATTTTTAAAAAATAGTGTGCATTTTGGAAAAAGTGTGTGCATTTTTAAAAAATTGCTTATTTTGAACTATAATATACATTTTTGGCCGTAATTTTGTGTTCTACGCATTTTTGACTTCAACTGGAAATCCACGCTTTAGTTGATGTTTTGATGACGATTTTAAATCTTAACTGGTTAGCACACGTATATATACTGATATTTAGGCAAATGCAGAACTATACAAACTAACGTACATAGGTGTCGGGTTTTGACATCTGCAATGCTGTGAACCTATTAAGCGCAAAATTTTGAATAACATAAAATCAACATAGGATTGTCAATTTGCTGCCAAATTTACTTATATAATTCAAGAATTTCTTCAAAGTAAGGATAAAATCCGAGCTGAAATTACGTATTGGTGTAATTCAGCCCTGTTCTGCGGGTAACCATTTAATATATATATGTTACGTGCAATATTGAAAAGCGTGCAATTTTGAAATTGCACGATGTTTCCGTGCAATTTTGAAATTGCATGGTCTTATCGTGCAATTTTAAAATTGCACGGAAACTGCCGTGCAATTTTGAAATTGCACGATGTTTCCGTGCAATTTTGAAATTGCATGGTCTTATCGTGCAATTTTAAAATTGCACGGAAACTGCCGTGCAATTTTGATGTTGCACGGGCGTAACCGTGCAATATTGAAATAACAAAATTTCAAGCCTCTGGTTTTAATTTAATTGTATAAATGATAGCTCTCAACAAGAAAATTTGCACCATTTTGTGGATTTATTGAATTCATTTGTAGATTCTCCAGTTTTTTTAGCTTTTCATTATAAATAATTGCGTCTTACCAAAATAAGAAATATTTACAAGTATAGAGGTCGGGGAAAAAAAACCAAGGTAGTCACTTTTTGGACTCTGCAGAACTACCCAGTGGAGCAATCCGGCTACAAATTATTTTCTTATCAAGCCCTGTCTAGACTGTCATTTTGGTATATAAATCGCCTCTCTAGGTCCTGTCGTTAATTAGTAATTAACGGTTAATTAGCCGGGGTAAAAAAAACCAATGGCGGGAAAAAAACCAACCGGTGGAAAAAACCAACCCCAGTATTCGGTCAGGGTAACTCATATTAGCGATTTTATGCATGCGACAGGTAAAATCGGCGTCGCTGACTTCATATCTGCAGTTATTTTTGCGATATTCCTTATAATAAGTGAGAAAATCAAACATCAAAATTTGCAGCATCAACTGGCTAGGTTTCATCAAATTTGCCAGTTTCTATGTTAAAATGCAAAAATTTGTAAATCTTTCGAAATTCGATGAAATAAATTAAAATAAACGTTGTTTCAGTGTTTTTTCGCGTATTTCTTTGTCCCAGAGTACTTTTTGGCCGCTTTAGCTGATCCAAACAGCCGATCCGCCGAAATGAGGTTTTTACCGGCTAGCACAAAATTGCCAAGTCCAAATGCAATTTTGAGCTGTTCACGTGAAAGAACGCATTAAACTTGCTATGTGGATGACTTTTGAGCAACTAAGAACCATTTTTGGGAGTTTGGCAGCAAAAGCAAAAATTGGTTTTTTTCCCACCCCTTGGTTTTTTCCCCATTTTGTAAAAATTCTGCTGGCAGCTTGCCAAGCGTCGCAGGAAGGCGAGACCGACATATTTGGAAAGAGCACATGTTGTTCTCATAGAAACTATTAAAAGTTATTATCTAACTGCTATGGAAAATTTTTTACAGGCCTTCAAAAATAGGCAAATTTTGAATTTTTGGGGGGTCAAAAATGCCAAAATTTTCACAATGTCACAAAATGCTCAAAAGTGGTCCGATTTAGCTCAAATTTGGTGTGGTAGGTGGGATGGGCCCTACCAACTTGCATGCAAAATTTGAACCCGCTAGCTCATCCCCATCGCCCAAACGGGGGGTTGGTTTTTTTCCCCACCACTTGCGGGTTGGTTTTTTTTCCCGACCTCTATAATAATTAGGATCTTTCGGTATATAATTCGTTCTGTAGCCGAAGCTTTTACACTAAAATTTCATTAATTTGCCAGGATTTTTAATTTCTTTTCTGATCAAATTTTTTAATAAAATTAACCAAGATTTTAAAACCATTGAAGATTTTGTCCCGTTTTTAAAACTTAACAAGTCCCCCAAAAAATTTGGAACCATTTTGGTCAAATTTTAAATGTCCACTTCCAACTCTGTAACTTACATGTGTCAAATCTGTTACAAGTTTTTCAAAATAATTTATCGAAAATTCGAATATGATTTAACAGTCATTTTAGTTTAAATCAGAAAGCATACAAAATCAAATTATCATACTTGACACTAATGTTTTACATACGATTTGGATGTTTATACTGATGTTGAGTTTTGTTGACAACAGTAAATAGCAGGAACACTTACTCAGCTTTTAACCAAAAGTTAAAACTTGTTAACGTAAATGAAAACTTGAACTTGAAAACTTGAAATTTGCTAAATACACAAATGGTGCAAATTTTCGCATTGAGAGTTAACATTTATACAAACAAATTAAAACCAGAGGCTTGAAATTTTGTATTTCAATATTGCACGGTTCCGCCCGTGCAATTTTAAAATTGCACGATAAGACCATGCAATTTTAAAATTGCATGGAAACTCCATGCAATTTCAAAATTGCACGGCAGTTTCCGTGCAATTTTAAAATTGCACGATAAGACCATGCAATTTCAAAATTGCACGGAAACATCGTGCAATTTCAAAATTGCACGCTTTTCAATATTGCACGTAACATATATATCTAACGTATATATATAATGCAGAAATTAGATTGAAAGTCGACGCCGGGGAGGTCTGGGCGGAGTTCCCCAGAAGTTGGGAATTTTTGGAATTTTGAACACGAAAGAAATTTTTATGAACAATTTCTTACCATTTTAACAGATTAACAAACGGCAATAAGAGAGCTAGCATTGCACACGTCGAACCGTTGTAGAGGAAGAAAATGTAAAGAAATGCTTTGAGAAAAATTGGCTTAATCCAGCCTTTTATTTTTGACGATGAAGGAATGCACACTAGTATAAATTATATACCTAACAATTTAAAGCAGAAATATTTCAATAATTAGTGGCTTTAGTGAGGAAGAATAAAACAAAGAAAGGTTGTTGTGACGTTGCCTTGACCGAAAAATAGTACGTACGAAAAAGCGGGGGTCTGGGGGCGGCAGCCCCCAGCTAAAAGCTAGAGCTTTTTTTAAAATTTAAAGCACTTTGGAAATTTTTTAGAGCATTTTGTGGTTAGCGGAAGCAAAATTTGACTGTGCATTTATGTGTGCATTTTTAAATTCGAGTGTGCATTTTGGAAAAAAAGTGTGCATATGCACAGTAAAATGCACAAAAAAAACCCTGAATCAGATTTCACAGCACAAAAGGCATGGCTTTGGGAAAAATGATTTTTTTGAAGAATGGCACAAAAATGTTTCTGTCCAAAAAACCATATCAGGTATTCATTTATATTCAATTATGCCACGTTCCCAACATTTAGGATAGCGACAAACAGGTAATCGACACGGAATACACTGCTTAAATACTGCACAAACAACAGATGGAAATAGTTACCAAATGCGCGGCATTGTCAAACAACCAAAATAGCAAGGAACCAAAATACAAACCTAAATACAACCACTAAACTAACTTCATCACAAAACGGCCTCCAGAACTGGTGTACTGTTTCATCCATTCAGCAATTTTGGGCAAGTATGGACGCATGTCAGCAAGCATATTGTCCGGAGTTAAATCTAGATCGTATCTGCAACATTAACACCTCAACCATTCATGACAGAGCAAAATCCAAACTATAGCTCAGTGAGTAGGTGACGCAAGGATGCTGTAGTCACGTCATATTGTTCACTGGCAATAATAAGAATGAATAATCCAAAATCGCCAACATTGAACAATTTAAAAAAGCACAGCGAAAATAATATACAACTGTCAAAGTAATGACAAAAGTTTTCAACTCATTTCAGCCCGATGTCATAAACTTGGAAACGTACAATTCGTTCAGATGACTCTTCTGGTGTAATTTTCTTTTGGTCATCAATAAGAGATCTTCGACTTTCGTCACTTTATTCACGCATGCCTAAAACGAATACCAGAAAGAGTCTAACGGGCATATTATGTAGCTGAAACTGCAAAACGCTTTTAAATAAATTTTTGGTTTGTTTATCATTGTAATGCCAAATTTACGTTTTAAAAAACAGTTGAGCGAATTCTTTATTATAAGCTTTCAAATATAGTTTGACTCTCCGGCTAATATACTTGGCGAAGTTGTATTTTAAATGCACAAACGAAGATCAGGGGCGTTTCAAAAACTTAATACGATTCATCACCACCCTAAAACTTAAGAAAGCTTAGTATCCTGTTTCGGCCCTCGCATCCTAGCTAAAAATAAAACAAGTGAATCACCCATTGAAAGATCTCATGAAGCAGTGAACCAATCAACATCACCCGACTACCAGTATCACCACCTTTAAACCGTTCATTCAATACTGTTCTAAAACAAAAATCTGCATGCAAAACAATGCTTCAAAAAATTGGACAAGGGAGGGCTCATGGGGTCTCTAAAAACGTGTGTTCTATCTGTGTTCAACTCTATCTGTGTTCAAACAGGAAATTCGCAGATCGAGAGGAATTATACTTCAGAAGCAATCATTTTGCACCAGTAGCACCACAAAAGCTCTATTTCTTACAAGCAATTGTTACGTACCCTTACAGTGGACAGGGTATTTTTTAGGGATTTTTTTTCGGGGGGGGGCTTCCCGGGGGGGTCCCCCCCGGGCCCGGGGGGGAAGAAATTTTCGGGGGGGGGGGGAAGATTTTTTTGCAAAAATGAGCCAAAAAATGGTATTTTTTGGCGTATTTTGCATGGTGAAACTCAAAAAGTGCTCAAAAATGCCAGGATTTAAGCTAAAAATGGCTATTTTTACGAAAAAATCTCCGGCGAAGCCGGAAAATTTTTGAAAATTGGCCTATTTTTGGCAAAAATTTGGGCATCCAAAAAATCCCGGGGGGGGGAAGCAAAAATCCCGGGGGGGGGCGATTTCGGGGGGGGAAGGCATTTTCGGGGGGGGGGAAGGTCAATTTCGGGGGCCCCCCCCCCCCCCCCCCCCCCGTAAAAAATACCCTGGTGGATTACACCAAACAGGGTTAGCTCGGTGTTAAGTTAACCTCAAGGTTAACACGGTGTTAACCTGTTAATTCTCAGCTACATAATCCGTTGCACCAAATTGGACCAGAGTTAATTTAGTCTTCAGCATGCAAAATTTAATAACTCTGATTGTCAGCAGGATTAGCTGAGGACTAACTCAATTTCTAACATTTCCGCCTTCATTTATCAGAAAAACTCGATATGGATTGTTTAATCAAAAAACGAGAACCGAGGAGAAAAACCGAGAACCGAGAAAAAACAACCGCACGGTAACAATTGCCAAGTGCAAAAATCTGAAGTTTCGAATTCGAACCAAAAGTATGGTGGTATATACTTGTAGTACTACTCGAGTATATATACTTTACGATGGTAACATCTTTACCCCTCCCAGACCTCTAATCAGCTGGCACCAGGCCAACACGGTGTCCAGGGGGCTACGCAGACGCCCTTACACCCATATTATGTAGGGGTGATACTTCTTTATACTCTTTATATACTTCAATACTGGAAAAAAGGTTTTCAGTTTTGTTTCATATTTGATCCAATACTTCAACGATAACCTTGAACTCAGAGTTAAGTCTTAGCACGGAGTTAACCTCATGACTAAAGCAGTCTTCACCTAATGTTGAAAGATGATGATTGGATACACTGATTGAGAAAACGAATTTGATTGGGTAACTCTAACCCTGAGCTGAAGCTTAGAGTTTGTTATTTTCTTGACAAAACTAAGTTGGTGCAACGGGCTAAAGTTTAACAATCGGCTAAATCTCAGCTGCAGAATAGTTAGCACCGAGTTAACTTGGTGTTAAGCTAACTTAGCCCGATTCGGTACAATCGGGCGCTATTATTGTCTAAAATACACTAGGCGGAACAGGAAAACATACAAACCATATACGTATATATGTGTTTTCCTACTTTCGACGACAAAAAGTTGCCGAGGCAACGGTTGTTCCATTCAGCAATCGATCTGGATCCACAATTAGCAGATAGGGGGAGCCATCACTGACGACAACCGGTTCATTAAATACATTTCCCCTTTCAGAAGGTATTGACTCTTCCGTTTCTTTGCACTTTATCTGATCTTGCAGAGAAACCGGAGAGAGCAGGTGAACAACATCGCCAACAGCTACGTCGCTTTGAGCCCAGAACCCACAAAGCAAAAGGTTCAATTTGGGAAATCCATCCTTTCGATTGTGACGAGCGTTAAAGTCGGCACGGTGAATATCTTCTATCTGAGTTTGAACAAACAAACCATCTGGGCTAAAATCAAACATATGTATATATAACAAACATGGCTGCGTGTGCGATAGATGCGTACGTACTTATTTACAAACGCACCCTTAGAAAGCTGGGAGCAGTATATACGTATAACCTAATAATTGTTTTCTGTAGCAAAACATTGCTAAATTTGTCAGAACGTCTAAACCATGCAACACGATTATATGTATGTATATATATATATATATATATATATATATATATATATATATATATATATATATATATATATATATATATATATATATATATATATATATATATATATATATATATATATATATATATATATATTAGGGATCGACCGGAACTCCAAAAAACCGGAACCGGAACCGGAACCGGAACTGGCTTTAAAAAACCGGAACCGGAACCGGAACCGGAACCAGCTCTTTAACACTACAAAAATCGAAAATTTTTTCTGACGTTTTGGGCAATTTTTTCACGATTTTTCGCTTTTTTGTAGCTACTACAACATTGTAATAGCTTTCTAAAATAATATTTTCTATATTATATATTTCAATGCACGAATACGAAACTTGCAATTTATCATGAGAATTTTGTCTTATTATGTATATAGTTAAACTTTATATAATTACTATAGATTTAAAACATTAATTATATATACACGGTATGAATAAATTGTGAACATATTGTCTATATATGTTTAGGATTATTCGAGCACATGCTCGACACAAAAGGCTTTATTTTATCTACTTTATTACATCGAATTTCGATGAATGACTTAATCGAATGCAATTTGACTTCTAAAGAAAATTTACTGGCCGGCAAGTAAAAATTAATTTCTTAGTTAAACTGACTATTAAATTAATTGAAATAAATTGGTGAAATTGATTCCACGAAATGCCTGCGAGCGAGCTTTCGGCAAAATAAGCCAGAAACATGTTTACTTTTTATCTGAGTTACCTGACAATTTCTAGTCATAATTAGAAATTATATACGACTTTCCTAGAGCTCCAAGAAAAGTTTCAGCATTTTCTAAACACAAACTATAAAAAGTTGTCGCGAATATAACGAGCTTTTATTCTCTTTGTAGTCAATAGATGAATTAAAATAATTTTTCTGAGAATTACTGTTCCCGTAATTACTATATATAAGATTTGGCTGTATCTGGCTATGAATTTAGATAGCATCAGCTTCGAAAATTGGACTTGTTTGGAATATTAACCTTTAAATTTTGGGTGACCTTAACTTGTAATTATTAACTAAATAATTACTTTACGTATTATTAGAGTTTTCTGAGTAAAAGGTAAATCTTCTTTGCACTTTTCTGCAGATCTTTTGTCGCTGATAGCAATATATAACTTTTTACCATTAAACATATAAGAACAATAAAGTATTTTTCACAAGTTTCAAAAAAAATGAATTAAACTTAATTTCTTCTAGCGACATTTCTCTTTTTTGGCTAGCTTCGTCTGCATTTTCAAGTTTATAATAATGATAATTAAAAAACCCTTCTATTTGTTCCATCCATAATTTTTTAATATTTTTGTTGCACTCTGCACTATATTTATACACAAAACACACAGCAAAAACGTATTGCCTGCTATTTAAACAATAGTTGAGCTAAAACTGACATCTAATTATGCAACACTGCACTAATCTTTGAAATAGCATAGGTCTACGCCAAGGCTTCAATATATTCCAATTTGGCATAATTAATAATTTTAAAGTATCTATCAAAAAGCTAATAGCAATCGAATCGGCGGGCTTGTGCTCTATTTTGAATTTCTAGATTACATACAAGTGCGTAATAATTTGATCATATATATACGTAATTAATATTCATAATAATAAATTAACGATAAGGTACTAGATCATTATTAATAAATCTAAACATTCTAAGTTGAGTTATAATGCAATAGCGCCGCAGGCGAAAATTTTTGAGAAAATAATATTCTGTTTACAAGAGATTCGCAATTTTTTCAAAATGTTAAAAGAAATTTTACAAAATTTCTGAAAATTTTAATAAAATTTCACTTTTGATAATACGCTAAAATTGGTTCCGGTTCCGGTACGTTTTCAAAAACCGGAACCGGAACCGGAACCAAAAAGTACCGGAACCGGAACCGGAATTCCGGTCGATCCCTAATATATATATATATATATATATAAACATATCATATAATATACATGTATGTAGACCGTTATACGTATATTATGTAAAATGCCATACCGGCTAGAAATTGCCAAGACTGTAAGTCGATAAAGCACATCAAAAGAATTTGAAATCACAGGCGTTCCTGGAGTGACGGTTTTGTTCGATGAATTGCTCTGACTCAGTGTTCTTGAAGCAAATGATCGGCATGACTTCTGCTCAGGGTTTACGTCATGCAGACTCAAACTTTTCAGCAGAGTAAATCCATTACTAGGGCAACTGTTGACGGTATTTGGTTTTATTGGAGAAATCAGCGGAGACCTCTGAGAACCAGAACGCTTGGCAAATGGGGACAAACCGGATGAAGTAGAGGCGCGTTTTGAACTACTAGTATTCACTCGCTGGTCTTGAGCATTCATTCTCCTTAACAACCGAATTCCCAAACTCTGTGTTTTGATTGTGAAACAAATATTAATCATCCAAAACTAAAATATATACATATATCTACTAGGGGGAAAAATGCCCTTGACGGGCAACCAACAGGTAGAATAGGGAAAGGTGTCAGGAGAGGGAACTTGGTACCTAGTTTACTTAGACGTTAAATACACGGTGCGTGGTCTATAATGAATATCTGCTGAAGCCGAAAAATGCCATTTCTCAGCGACTAAAATGACAGAAACCAGCTCTGTGCGTCGAATAGAAATCTACTCGGCGGCTAAAATAATCGAAACCAGCTCTGTGCGTCGAATAGGGAATCTACTCGGCGACTAAAATAATCGAAACCAGCTCTGTGCGTCGAATAGGGAATCTACTCGGCGGCTAAAATAATCGAAACCAGCTCTGTGCGTCGAATTGGGAATCTACTCGGCGACTAAAATAATCGAAACCAGCTCTGTGCGTCGAATAGGGAATCTACTCGGCGACTAAAATAATCGAAACAAGCTCTGTGTGTCGAATAGGGGATTCCCTCCGTCCGCCCTATTCGCGCGAACTTTTCAGTTTTTTGGGAAATTGGTACTTATTCTTTCTTCTTGATGCCCTCGCATCTGTTTTCAGTGCGTTGGAGAAGGGACTCTTATTCGTGCTGATGCAGCATTCCTCAGTTTTTGTTCGTTTCCGTAAACGCAATTGGGTTGCTCATTTAAAAATGTTAAACGCCCGTTTACCGATATAGTTGACTCCTTTAGCAATTTACCTTACTCTGTTTCTTTCCGTTATCAGCGATATTTTTACACTTATCAGCAGAACAAACGGAAGGCCAAACAACAAAGCAAATACGTAATTTCTGTTCGACGATGCTTGCGAAAACATATATATATGCAGGAAAAAGCACTTTATGGAACAAGGAACTCGAAGCGCTTTGTGATTCCCCGACAAAAGCGCAATCAAGCAGACGTACTTATTAGCAATAAGATAACTGAAAGGCTGAATCCGTTATGTATACCTCAGGATCACGCCAACTGATGATAGACCTTGGTATAGTCAGAGGGGGGAAAAACAGCGATTTTCGAAATAAGGTTATTACTCGCTACAGACTGTAGCTAGCAAGACGCTTTATATACCAGCATGTAGGGCTTGGTCTGTACTTTCTATACCACCAGTAAAATCAGCATTCGGTTGTACTTCTAGTAGGCTAGCCTCAATATAGACCATCTTTTTCCCCCCACAAGTGGGGGAAAAAAGATGGGGGTGGGGAAAAAAGATGGCACCAAACTTCGTTCCTTTACCACCAAAGCAGCAGATAAATGGCATTTAAAGGCATAAAACGCAATATCTACTTCTAAAAACTCGTTGCCGGCAGCCAGGCTTAGTATTATCCATCGTAAATGCCAAACTTAGTAATGAGCCAACATTGCTAGGAAATTAAGATTTTTGGTCTACAAAATCTTATTTTTTCCGGTAATTTATAATTTAATCGCCTTTTGTGTTAACTTGCAATGATAAAATACACCATTTTGCAATATTAACCCGCAAGAAATTGAGTGTTTTATTTATGATGGGTGGCAAAATCGCACAAAAGTGTTCAGAGGTCATCCATTTCGGGTGGAGTCTTTTGCATATCCACACTTGTGAAACTCTCTGGAATGTCCACAGTTCATAATATCACAAAAATATTGTTTATGGACCCTAATTTCCTTGTTATCTGCATGATTTACCCCCCTGGGAATATTTGCCAGCATTCCTCCACAGGGGCAGGTCATATGGCTCTTTTCGGCAGCGAAAGGTCAACTGGGGGTATAACAGTTCAAATGAGTAAACAATTAGTCGTTATTTTTGCTTAAATCAAAAAACGAAACTGCCGGCAAAAAAGCACACCGTTGTTTCCCCCCCCCTCTGGTGCAAAAAGTGTGGGGGAAAAAAGATGGTCACTATTTCTCAACCGTGTGATCTAGCGAAAATCCGACTAGCCCACGTTATAGAGCACATCCACAAACCCCTTCATGCACAAAATGACTCCTGTAACTATTACCAGTAAGTTGGCATAATCTTAGAAAATTTGAAAAATCCTTAGGTTTTTGGACAATTTTTGGGTGTCAACTTCGGACCCATGCCACACGAAGGCTCAATCGACAGGAACGGTTATTTGTATTATGATCTTAAAGTACAAGACTTGAACTTTCATTTGCACTAGATTTTGTATCGCTATCTTATACCAGTCGAGCAGGGTGAGCCGTTGTTTTTTTCCCCACTTTGCCGGTGATGCTTTTTCCCCCCTCTGACTATACTCTAAGGAAAGTTTATATAGCTCTCATATCACGAGCTTGATATCTCTGTATATATACATACTTTATACACATAAATTTTTATGCATGCAAGTCAGGTTCAAAGTTCGCGCGAATAGGGCGGACGGAGGGAATCCCCTATTCGACACACAGAGCTGGTTTCGATTATTTTAGTCGCCGAGTAGATTCCCTATTCGACGCACAGAGCTGGTTTCGATTATTTTAGTCGCCGAGTAGATTCCCTATTCGACGCACAGAGCTGGTTTCGATTATTTTAGCCGCCGAGTAGATTCCCTATTCGACGCACAGAGCTGGTTTCGATTATTTTAGTCGCCGAGTAGATTCCCTATTCGACGCACAGAGCTGGTTTCGATTATTTTAGCCGCCGAGTAGATTTCCTATTCGACGCACAGAGCTGGTTTCTGTTGTT
>JASAND010015342.1:5000-113208 GCA_030248195.1 Trissonchulus latispiculum | reverse complement strand
TAAGAACAGTAAAGTAATTATTTAGTTATTAATTACTAGTTCAGGTCACCCAAAATTTAAAACTTGATATTCCAAACAAGTCCAATTTTCGAAGCTGATGCTATCTAAATTCATAGCCAGATACAGCCAAATCTTATAGTATATAATTACGGGAACAGTAATTTTCAGAAAAATTATATATTTTAATTTATCTATTGACTACAAACAGAATAAAAGCTCGTTATATTCGCGACAATTTTTTATATTTTGTTTTGAAAATGCTGAAACTTTTCTTGGAGCTCTAGTAAAGTCGTATATAATTTCTAATTATATATGACTAGAAATTGTCAGGCAACTCAGATAAAAACTAAACCTGTTGCTGGCTTATTTTGCCGAAAGCTCGCTCGCAGGCATTTCGTGGAATCAATTTCTACCAATTTATTTTAATTAATTTAATATTCAGTTTAACTAAGAAATTAATTTTTATTTGCCTGCCAGTAAATATCCTTTAGAAGTCAAATTGCATTCGATTAAGTCATTCCTCGAAATTCGATTTAATAAAGCAGATAAAATAAAACCTTTTGTCGAGCATGTGCTCGAATAATCATAAACATATAGACAATATGTTCATAATTTATGCATACCGTGTATATATATAATTAACGTTTTAAATCTATTGTAATTACATAAAGTTTAACTATATAATAAGACAAAATTCTCATAATAAATTGCAAGTTTCGTTTTCGTGCATTGCGATATAATTTTAGAAAGCTACGTATTACAATGTTGTAGTAGCTACAAAAAAGCGAAAAATCGTGAAATAATTGTCCAAAACGTCAGAAAAAATTTTTGATTTTTGTAGTGTTAAAGAGCTGGTTCCGGTTCCGGTTCCGGTTTTTTAAAGCCAGTTCCGGTTCCGGTTCCGGTTTTTTGGAGTTCCGGTCGATCCCTACCTATGATATATATTAAGTTTTGCTGGTTACTACAACACGTATATATATATTAGGGACATAGGTGTACCAGGCTACAGTTTACCCCCAAAAAGTTTACGGGAAAAAACCCATGTGCGGGAAAAAACCCAAATTTCAAAATAAAATTTTTTTCTAACCATTAGCAGCAAAGGAAAAATTCATGCATTTCTTAGCTCAGTAGAGCCTCCTGATTAATTTGGTATAGATTTTACCTAGGTTCGACCTTCCATGTGAGGTCCAGGTGGCCAAAATCTGAGATGGTGCCATTTCTAGCCAAATTTTCAAATTTCGCCAAAAACCACTAAATTTTTCACTAAAATAGGTCGGGTTTGGCTTTAAATGCAATAAAAACACGTTTTCTATGTGATAGGATGCTTAAACTGCAGAAATTAAGCAAATTTGAAAAATTTCCAAAATTTGCCCATGTTTACGTGTTAAACATACGAAATTTGAAAAGTCAATTTGACATGATTTTTTGCAAAAATATTGGTATTTTATGATTCAGATGTACTAAAAATGACCCGCTCTTTCGAATGGTATAGTCAAAACCGTTCTGGCGTGCTTGCAGCAAAAAATCCGGCTGGGTTTTTTTTCCCGCATTGGGTTTTTTTCCCATCGGTTTGGTCGAAAATTTCTCGCCAACGGTAAGCGCTAGAGAGACGTTTTATAGCTCATTTTGAAGCTGTTCGCAAGGCCTCATGGTAGTTATCGTTAGATTTTCGATTTGTCGCTTAATAAAAAAGTTACAGCCAAAATTCGAAAATTTGGGTTTTTTTTCCCGCCGCGCTATACTGTACATCGAAAAAGGAGCATTTTTAGCTAAAAAAAACTTGGGTACAGTTTAGGGGGGGCAGCGTTTTTTTCAAAATCGGATTTCATCAAATTTTCGTCATTTTTATTTTCCGAACGTCATTTTTATTTGTCCAACGTCAAAAATAAATTTTTGCAAAAACACAATTTTGTTTTGATTTTAGGCTATAGTCGTAACTTTGGTTGAATTTTTACCTTGTTGGCGAGTGTTGCTTCATATTTCACATTGTCCCGCGAGTATAACTTACAAATATCTGGTGACTAGCATGACTTTGAGCATTAACAATGAAGATGGCACCCCGATACAATTCGGGGGATCTGGGGGTCGGAGCCCCCCAGAAGTAGAAGGAATTTTTTGCTTGTTAGATGAAATCGTTCTTCAAATCTTTAATTCTTATCATTTGCAGAAACAAGAAAATTTTTAAAAATATATATACCCTTTTGAGGGAAAAATAAGAATATTTGCAAAACTCGCACGACATTTTAAGCTTTTTCTATCCAAAAATCTGGTAAAAAGTTGCAAATATATATACGTTCAATTCAACCCCCCCCCCCCCCCCCCCCCCCCCCCCCCCCCCCCCCCCCCCCCCCCCCCCCCCCCCCCCCCCCCCCCCCTCTCGCCCCCCCCCCGCCCCCCCCCCCCCCCCCCCCCCCCCCCATTCAATTTATTGAAAGCAAAGGAAAATATAAGACGGAGAGAAAAAGATTCACAAAGATAGGTAATGTCTTAAACGATGCTTAAACAGTTCAATGCTGGAAGTCTCCACAACTGCAGCAGGTAAATTATTCCAAGCAGATACAACTCTATTAGAAAAGAAATGTTTCTTACAGGTCAGGTTACATAAAGGTGTTCTGAATTTATAAGTATTCGTGAAATTTTGTTGATATGCTTTTTTTTCTGTTTTTCCTGTTTACTTTTTTTACCTTCAAATCGCGACGACGAGGCTGCCCTCAAGATCCATCCCCAGTAGTTTTTAGCATTTCTGCAATAAACGTTCTTAAACATAGTACGTACTGGTACGTACGTATAGTCAAGCGGGAAAAAAACCCACTTTTCAGATTTTTGGCCAGAACTTTTTAATGGTTTGACATATCGAAATGCTGATTATACAGGTAGCTAGGCCTAGTCGTAAGCTTTCTGATGAGCTATAGAACACCTCTCTAGGGTGTGCCGTTAGCGAGAAAAATTGTCCCAAACTGGCGGGGAAAAACCCAATGCGGGAAAAAAACCCATATGCGGGAAAAACCCACCCCAAAAAATTTTTGGCAAGCTGCCAGGAGCATTTCAAACCATTCCAAATGAAAGAGCAGGTTGTTTTTAGTACAACTGCATCAACATATATTAGTTTTTGTACTAAAATTGAGGTCATATGGTCATTTGAAAATGTTGTATCTTTAACACATAAACATAGGCAAATTTTGGAAATTTTTTAAAATTGTTTATATATTTTCGGCAGTTTAAGCATCCTATCGTGTAGAAAACGTGTTTTTCTTGTATTTAGAGCCAAACTAGACCCATTTTAAGACAAAAATAAGCATTTTTGGTCAAAATTGAAATTTTGGCTTGAAATGGCACCGTGTCCGATTTAGACCCCCTGGACCACTCATAACAGTACGAACCCAGGTAAAACCTATACCAATTTAATCTATAGGCTCTATTAAACAAATGTATGTATTGGTTTGACCTTTCCGGTCAATGGTTAGAAAAAAAAACTTAATTTTGAAAAGTGGGTTTTTTCCCGCCCTGGGTTTTTTTCCCCGCCAACTCCAGGTCACCCCCAGGTCGCACCGGAGGGGTCAGAGCAGTGTGACATATATCATCATGAAGCGCAGCAGATGCCCTACAGGTACATATAATCCGCTTTGGTCTAAGTCTTTCCAGTAGTTCAGGGTGGCCCGGCAAAGTTTGCCAAATTTCGGCACTTGGTCGGACCAAAATTTCCAAAAATTTCAAAGTCCCAAAAAATTTTCAGGGAAGCAGTGGGAGCTACCATAATACACCCTCCAGGGTTATTTTGGATGCTCTTCAAGATAGGCTATTAAAAACCTAGATAGCTCATACCGGTAAGCCCACACTGGGGGTGGGTTTTTTTCCCGCATTGGCGAATGGGTTTTTTTCCCCGCTTGACTATATATGAGCTCTCATTCCATTCTAGCCGAGATAATCTGAAGAGAAAGCTTTCAAAGAAAATATTTAGCGAAAATGGTACGAGAAACTTGGATCAAAATGCAATTGAAGGATGTAGCATGAAGTCTCGTTGCCTATGGCTTTGTACAATACATATATATATACTGATTGTGATTGACTATTCAAATATCTTCGGAGCTTAACATAGGTAAATCACAAAGACAACATAAAGCGTGGGTTTGGGGGCGGCAGCCCCCAAAATCTGAGAAATTTTTTGAAAAATCACTGTTAAAACGTAATAGAAACTTTGCATTCTTGTTAAAATTGAGTGCTACTTCCACATTTGGGCTTGGTCATTCTTTCGTCATTTTTATTTTGGCGTCGTGGCGGATCCAGGATTTTGAAAAGGGGAGGGCCCGCTGAAAAATTTTTCTGGGGGGGGTAACCAGATTTTTCCGGGGGGGGGGGGGGGTAAAAATTTAATTTTTACAGGAACAAAATATTTTTACAGGAAAATATTGTGTATGGAAAGGTTAGTTCACTTGCCAATTGAAAAACGACTATATATATCCCGTGAGTGAAGCAAAGCATGGAGAATTAATATACACAAGAAGCACACCGCATGCTATGGGGGTCTGGGGGACAGAGCCCCCCAGAAGTTGAAGAATTTTTTGAAATTGGAAAAAAATCCGTCATGCAAACTTTTGAAAAGATTAAATAAATAAAATGGAGATTATATAACTATAGTAACTTACGAAGTGAAAAATTTGCAGTAACATAGTATAAGTATAAAGGAATGGTGGCAATAAAGAGGACAAGCTACAATGGCAACAAAGATAATGTGCGAAACGGGGGTCTGGGGGCGGAGCCCCCCAGTCCCCAGAAGTTGAAGAATTTTTTGAAATCGTGGAAAATTCAGCAGTTCAAATGTTTAAAAAGATTAGTTAAGATGAGATGAGTTATTGAGTTGTATAATCGATCAGTGGAAAACCAAAACCGGTATTGGATTCTTTTCAGAATTTTTCACTTCCACGATTTATTCTAGAACACTTCCAGAAGCTGCCAATTATCAATCTTGCATTGCCAATTTATATATATATATATATACATTATGAAAGCAAAATAAAATTTGTAAATATATATGTATAAATATAAGCCGGTATATAGTCATAAAATAAACTGAAAGTGTTGAGTACAATTAATTATATATATACTTACAAAACAGGAAAGGAAACAAAATAGAAGACACTTTAAGAGACAGAAGTTCTGTCACAGAATTAAGTACGTAATAAAGCTGCACGGAAGTATAAGTGCGCCGCAGGCGAAATTTTTTAAAAATTTGTGGAATTTATTAAAATTATGCTTAATTTTCACTCGAAATATGCATTATAAACAGCTGAAAAAATTTTTTTGGGGGGGCCCGTAATGTCAAAGGAGGGGGCCCAAATCGCAATGGGGGGGGGCCCGGGGCCCCCCCCCCCCCTGTATCCGCCACTGGTCGTAAAAACTATTGTTATTTTCTGCAAACGACGCTATTTTTGACCAAAAAAAACCTGGGGGGGGGGGTCCTCCCCCCCAAATTTCAAATTTGGGTGGGGTCCCCCGAGCCAAATTTGGACCTTCTACTCCCCCCCAACCCAAACAGGTGGTACACCTATGGGCGAC
This sequence comes from Trissonchulus latispiculum, assembly GCA_030248195.1. NCBI lineage: Eukaryota > Metazoa > Nematoda > Enoplea > Enoplida > Ironidae > Trissonchulus > Trissonchulus latispiculum. Next base: position 107,655 of record JASAND010015342.1, on the reverse strand, counting down.
CCCCTCTTTTCGCCAAACCCCCTCCCCCACTTTTTCGCCAGCCACACCTATGTTTGGGCAAAAATGGCCAAAAAATGCGAAATTTTCTGTAATTTAGCCCTTTTTTCATCAAAATAAGGCTTGTTCTTAACGTTTTAGGTGTTTTTGCACCGTTTTAAAGCGATTTTAGGTCAAAATTTTAGAAAATTTTTTCAAAAAATGACCATTTTTCGACCAAATTTAGCAAACTTTTTGGGTCCAAAAATCGTTGGGGGGGGTTCGGGGGGGTAGCCAAAAGTTGGGGGAGGGTAAGTCAAAAAATCTGGGGGGGGGGGGTAAACTTGGTCAAAAATTTTGGGGGTGGGATTCGCCCCCAACCCCCCCCCAAAGGAAACTATGTTTGGGCCCCTCCCTTTGGGGTGTCGGTCGGGCCCCCCCCTTAAAAAATTTTTCAGCTGTTTATATGCATAATTTGATTGTTTTAAAGGAATTTTTTTAAAAATCGGCAAATTTTTACTAAAAATCGAAAAATATTTGCAAAAATTTGAGAAATTTTTTGGAAAATGAATTTTAAATTTGCTAAAATTTGGCAAAAATGTTGGATTTCCCAAAAAAGGTCGCCGGAGCCCGGATCTAGTTAGATAACAGTTGTCAAATTAAATCTGTTTAAACATTTCCATTACGGATTTAATCCATAATTGCACAAAATCTACAACTTCTGACGGGTTTCGCCCCCCCACACACGTCCGGTGCTCTTTTACAATACTGCTTTCATGGAACATTAGTTCCCAGAGTTTTAGAAACTGAATGCATGCTTCATATTTACTTTCATATTATCTTTCTTCTCAATGGAATTCCTAAATATTTCATTAATTTTTAATTAGTTTAACTATACATAACAGTGAAATATCGGGTCACACAATTCCCCGCGGGTTACGGGTGTTAATCAAGTGGATAGGGTCAAGGGTCCGTTGGTTGCTGCGAGTAGGTTGCGGGCATAGGTGTAACGGGGATTTGGGTTGGGGGCCCCCTCCCCCGGAATTTTGGGGGGGCCCTTTTTAGACCCCCCCAAACCCCCCCCCACGACCCCCCCCCAAACCTCCCCCAAAAAATTTTTCTATTTTTATGTCAAAAATCGCATTTTCAGCCATTGCTAATGCCGAAAAACATGAAATCATTAAGTAATTTTAACATTAGACAGTGTTTTTAAACTCGAAAACTTCATTGCTAACATGTTTCTGAGTCCAGAATAAGGTCAATATTGAGTTTAGAAGACCAAAAAAATTTTGACCCCACTTCCAGCTGAGTTGGAGATTATCTCGAGCTCACGATTATGTCTAGCTTTAGTTGGTGCAATGCTCGGTGAAGATAATCGAGATAATCTCAAGTTCGAGATTAAGTCATTTGGTGCAATCCAGTGTAGGTAAACTTTATAGCATTAAACCACTGCCTACCATTTCCTTCGACGAATAGATCAGTACTGATTTTCTCTGAAAATAACGTCACGTTTCAAGGTTGGTTCAGGTCACCTAATTCTGGCCGAAGCTGTAGCACGATAGCTAGGAAACTCACATCTTATACATATGCTCCATATACAAATGTTGGGTTAAACTTGGTGAAGAATACTAGGCTGCAACTTAGTCTTCCGTCTAAACGAGGGAATAAGCAGAACGCACTAAAGAAACAGACAAGCAAATAAACAATTGGTCAATTCAGTAAAGATCATAATCATGCAGTAAAACGTTTACTGAAAAGGAGTACAATGAACTGTATATATTGCTTCTTTTACATGCATTCGTATATATGTCGAAGCCTAGTAGTCAAATTGGCCATTTAGTTAAACGGCTAAACATTTTAGCCATTTAGTCAAATGGCTAGCCCAGTTGTAAAACGCAGCGTGTTTGACTACTTGGCAAAAAGACTCGCAATATTTTAGCCATTTAGTAAAATGACCACAGTGTTTTAGCCATTTAGTTAAATGGCCAGCAGCTCGTAGCCTAGTTTTCAAATGACAGTTGATGACTATTTATTGACAATCATACTGTAGTTACTACTTTTCTACTTACTAATTGCAAGTACATACAACTTAATATTATTTAAATGCAAGGTAAGTCGACTTTTCAGTGTTTTGTAAGTAATTTTCAGGGATGCATGGATAGTTTTGAAAAATAAAATGAATTTTGGAAGAATAAAAATTTATCACGATATTAGCATCGTAGCGTTGAATTACTGACTAGTTTACTTCACTTATTTCAGACACAACTTAAAATATTATGAGGATATAATAATATATAATATAAAATATTAGAACATACTATCTAGAATACAAGGTTATGGGTTCTATCCCCACCTCAGACCAGAATTTTTCTTGTCTAAGTAACAAATATTTATTTCAATTTTTTCTGTCATTATTGAAAAATGCACTTGCAATTAGTAGAAAATTATATATTTTATTATATATATATTATATATTATATAAATATATAATATATAATTATATATAATATAATATATATTATATATATAAATATATATAATATATAATTATATATAATATAATATATATATTATATATATAATCATACATTAACACGGGGTCCGATTCTGGGGGGGGGTCTACCCCGACCTCGGCGAGGGGTCTACCCCGGGAAAATTCCCAAAATTTTAACGGGTCCCCAAAATTAGCAAAAAAGGTGAATTTTTAAAGTTTTTGACCAAAAATTTGTAAAAAATGGCAATTGTTACCGATCTTTTAAGAAATGTTTTGAAAAAAATTGCTAAAATTTACTTAAAAGCTACTTATTTTTGGTAAAAATCGCCGAAGGGGTCTGCCCTTTTTTCCTTTCTGGACGAGAGGGTCTGCCCTTTTTTCCTTTTCGCTGACCGTTCCCGTTTTTTCGGGGTCTGCCCCCCCCATTCCCCCCCCACGTTATCCTATGTATATAATATATATAATAAAATATATAATTTTCTACTAATTGCAAGTGCATTTTTCAATAATGACAGAATAAATTGAAACAAATAATTGTTAGTAATTCAACGCTAAGATGCTAAAATCGTGATAAATTTTTAATCTTCAAAAAATTCATTTTATTTTTAAAACTATCCATGCATTTCTGAAAATTACTTACAAAACACTGAAAAGTCGACTATCTTGAATTTAAATAATATAAAGTTAAATTTAAATAATGTAGTTTTGTTTCTATATTGTTGTATATGTCGAAGCCTAGTAGTCAAATTAGCCATTTAGTTAAATGACTAAACATTTTAGCCATTTAGTCAAATGGCTAGCCCAGTTGTAAAACGCAGCGTGTTTGACTACTTTTGGCGAGTGTTTTGGCCAAGTAGTCAAACACACAGCGTTTTACAACTAGGCTAGCCATTTGACTAAATAGCTAAAATGTTTAGCCGTTTAACTAAATGTCCAATTTGACTACTAGGCTTCGACATATATACGGATGCATGTAAAAGAAGCAATATATACAGTTCATTGTACTCCTTTTCAGTAAACGTTTTACTGCATGGTTATGATCTTTACTGAATTGACCAATTGTTTATTTGCTTGTCTGTTTCTTTAGTGCGTTCTGCTTATTCCCTCGTTTAGACGGAAGACTAAGTTGCAGCCTAGTATTCTTCACCAAGTTTAACCCAACATTTGTATATGGAGCATATGTATAAGCTGTGAGTTTCCTAGCTATCGTGCTACAGCTTCGGCCAGAATTAGGTGACCTGAACCAACCTTGAAACGTGACGTTATTTTCAGAGAAAATCAGTACTGATCTATTCGTCGAAGGAAAATGGTAGGCAGTAGTTTAATGCTATAAAGTTTACCTACACTGGATTGCACCAAATGACTTAATCTCGAACTTGAGATTATCTCGATTATCTTCACCGAGCATTGCACCAACTAAAGCTAGACATAATCGTGAGCTCGAGATAATCTCTAACTCAGAGCTGGAAGTGGGGTCAAAATTTTTGACCCGCAACCTACCCGCAACCAACGGACCCTTGACCCTATCCACTTGATTAACACCCGTAACCCGCGGGGAATTGTGTGACCCGATATTTCACTGTTATGTATAGTTAAACTAATTAAAAATTAATGAAATATTTAGGAATTCCATTGAGAAGAAAGATAATATGAAAGTAAATATGAAACATGCATTCAGTTTTTAAAACTCTGAGAACTAATGTTCCATGAAAGCAGTATTGTAAAACAGCACCGGGGCGTGGGGGGGAAACCCTTCAGAAGTTGTAGATTTTGTGCAATTATGGATTAAATCCGTAATGGAAATGTTTAAAAAGATTTAATTTGACAACTGTTATCTAACTAAAGCATCTAACGCTAATGCAGTTTTCGTGTAAATTGCATATTGTCACAAACGGTCTATATTTTTCGGAGCTCTGAATATTTGTCAAGATGGCAAGATTTCAAGATCTAGTTTTTAAATATTTGTAAGATAAACAAGGTTCACATATTGAAAAGAGGGCTGCAACTACCGAAAGTTTAAAACTGTGATTGATCTACTCCAGAAACAAACTTCGTAGGGATGCCGCGTTACAAAGAAATTATTAATGAGCCAATGTTCACTTAAACAAGACCAACCCACGAAAACAGAATATAGATTTGGGTTTACCAAGTTAGAGGAGCTTGTTTTTCGTATTTCTCCTGCTCCTGATCAGTAGCGCTTTGCGTCTGCACTGTATTTTGTCTGTCAACGTATTGAAACCGTAACAATTGCTCGGTTAAGTTGTATATTCGCGAAACTCTACTCCCTTCTCTGGCCCTGCTTCCTTTTTGGACTGCATTTGGACAACGGTATATATATCTATTTTCTTTTTAGAGTTTGGTTCACAAATTGGTTTAAAGATATTCTGTACAATAAATGAATAAGTCTTTTATAATACGCAAATTTTTGAATTTGGAATAAAGTCCGTATCAATAAACAAAGATGCGTGTATGCTTCGTGCAGCATTATTCAAAGGTAAAACAGTGAAGCTTTTGTAAAACGTTGGTTACGATAAATTCATCGTGAATTGTTCGTTCATTGGCTTTTGGATGTTGAAAACTTTAGAAAAAGCGCTTTGCGTCTGTACTGTATTTTGTCTGCCAAAGTATTGAAACCGTAACAATTGCTCGGTTAAATTGTATATTCGCGAAACTCTATTCCCTTCTCTGGCCCTGCATCCTTCTTGGACTGCATTTGGACAACGGTATATATATATATATATATATATATATATATATATATATATATATATATATATATATATATATATATATATATATATATATATATATATATATATATATATATATATATATATATATATATATTTCTTTGTAAACCAAGAATTCACTGAACAAATGTCTTGACTTGGGAATAAAATTTTGGTTTAGTGTATCCCAAGGCTGAGGTTATTTATCAGTTGGCCGAAGAGTCACCAACGCTGCAACGCTCAAGATATTTTCCATTAACTTATGTAATCCAGTCGTTAAATAGCCGATTTGTTAAATAGCCGATTTGGGCAAAAGTAGGACCGACTGCGAAACATACCAAACCACCCAGCTGGACACCTGCTCAAGAATAAGATGTCATTTTGGAAACCCAAGATTGGGAAGCGGAAGGAAGGTTTAGTTGTAAAAAGGACGGTGTCAAAAGTGAAAGGATCCAAATTAGTGCCTAGTGTGCCTTCTCAACCTACTTATGGTACCTCTATTTCTTTCGGCCGGCAGTACAGTAGGTATAATTGAACCTATTGTGTTAACAACAGCATTCCCGGACCATCGACCGACAGAAGCCACCACACCGGCATATGCTACTATAACCAACGACTTAGACTCACCTGTAGCCACTCCATGGAATGATCTTAATCAGGCCAGCACCACCTTGACTTCCTCACAGCAACAACTCTTACGGGCCACGCTACAAAAGTACCCAGACTGCTTTGCTAAGGATGATCTAGACTTTGGTCGTTCCACGCGTGTATTTACACTGGATCCATACAGGAACTAACCATCCAATCAAGCAAAGACCATACAACCTTCCTTATGCGCAACGTCCGCAGATCGCTAGTCAACTACCGGAGATGGAAAGTAGAGGAATCATTTGCCCATCGACAAGTACGTGGTCGTTTCCCATAGTGGTGGTGAAGAAAAAGGACGGAACTGAAGTCTGACCAAAAATTCTTGGAACCGAACTGTGAGCGCTTGTCCTGAGTTAACCTTTGAAGTTAGCCTGTATAAAGTATATATTTTTAGAAACCTTAGGAGGAGGAGAATCCGGTAAAACCATCATATCCGGTCCATATCCGGTTACCGGATGCCAAATCGATAAAAACGCTTCAGATTCGGAAAGCGAATGCTAATTAATTCTTACTCTAGCATATTGGTCCTTGGCCCAGGACATCTCCGAAAATCCGGTCACATCCGGTCTATGTCCGGTAACCGGATGTCTAGGTCACAAAAACTGTACAGCAAGATGGGTAGGTCGTACGGTTTCGCTGATTGAATTTTTAGATTCAGCGGGTCGCAATTAGTCTATATACGAAGTTTTATCCAATTTGGACCAAAATTGCGTGATTTATGGTCGTATCCGGTGCGAAAAAAACCGTAAAAATAGGTTTTTCCGGTCTGGTGCTCGGAATCGCCGATAAAAAATGTTAGTTTTTGGCACAATGAATATTTGGGAGGCTACTTTCATTTTACCGGTGTCAAAGTAATCGAATATCCGGTCGGTTTCCGGTTCTGAGCTTTGAAATTTGAGATTTCATGGGCTATTATCTCAGTATCCGGTTGGTCCGGAAGTCAAATCATTTCATTAAAATGACATTTTGTCTATCCCTAACAAGCATCAACCTCAAATTACTTCATATCTGCTGTAATTTTTGAATGATAGCGTTTTAAAAACGTGCTGATTTTGCTTGTTTTGTGTAATTGTTAAACCGGATATGCGATTTGATCCCATACGCTTAGCTTTGTCGCACGCAATATAACTTATTTTTGAACCATTTTTAAAACGCTATCATTCAAAAATTACAGCAGATATGAAGTAACTTGAGGTTGATGCTTGTTAGGGATAGACAAAATGTCATTTTAATGAAATGATTTGACTTCCGGACCAACCGGATACTGAGATAATAGCCCATGAAATCTCAAATTTCAAAGCTCAGAACCGGAAATCGACCGGATGTTCGATTACTTTGACACCGGTAAAATGAATGTAGCCTCCCAAATATTCATTGTGCCAAAAACTAACATTTTTTATCGGCGATTCCGAGCACCAGACCGGAAACACCTATTTTCCGGTTTTTTTCGCACCGGATACGACCATAAATCACGCAATTTTGGTCCAAATTGGATAAAACTTCGTATATAGACTAATTTCGACCCGCTGAATCTAAAAATTCAATCAGCAAAACCGTACGACCTACCCATCTTGCTGTACAGTTTTTGTGACCTAGACATCCGGTTTCCGGACATAGACCGGATGTGACGGATTTTCGGAGATGTCTTGGGCCAAGGACCAATATGCTAGAGTATGAATTAATTAGCATTCTCTTTCCGAATCTGAAACGTTTTTATCGATTTGGCATCAGGTAACCGGATATGGACCGGATATGATGGTTTTACCGGATTCTCCTCCTCCTGAGGTTTCTAAAAATATATACTTTATACAGGCTAACTTCAAAGGTTGACTCAGGACAAGCGCTCACAGTTCGGTTCCAAGAATTTTTGGTCAGACTTTAGAATTTGCGTGGACAATAGAAAGTTAAATTTAATAACGAAGAAAGACGAATGGCCGCTGCCAAAAACAAAAGATACCTCGAACTCATTTTACGGAGCAAAATTCGCGACTAGTTCAAATAGGTGTGAACCCTGAAGATCAAGAGAAAACGGCATTCACAACGTTTGCTGGACTCTTTGAATACACCAGAATGCCATTTGGCATTTGTAATGCTCCAGTAATATTTCAAAGGCATATGCAACATACTCTTCATGGGTTGATCTGGAACATATGCACAGTCTATTTAGACGATATTTTAATATACAGCAAAACCTTTGAAGAACATCTAAGTCATATTGAACAAGTCCTGAAAAGGCTTAGACATGATGGCTTGAAACTGAAGATGAGTAAGTGCCGTTTCTCTCAGAAGGAGGTACCTTACCTCGGACATGTGATATCAGCAGCAGGTATTCGACCAGATCCACAAGAGCTATCGGCAATAGCTAACTGAAGCCGTACACGATGTTCGTCAGTTCCTGGGATTTGCTTCAGATTATCGAAGGTTTGTACAGAACTTTCCGTGTATAGTTGCACCAATTAACAAACTATTACAAAAGGATCACAAGTTCATTTGGACAGACGATTGTTAACAAGCATTTTAAAAAATCTTAAACACGCTTACGACAGCGCCAACACTCAAGTTTCCGGACACAACAAAACCTTATATCCTGCATACAGATGCCAGCGATTATAGTCTGGGCGTGGCGCTTCATCAGCCACACGTAAATGAATAAACGGGAAAAACAATTGAATATCCAGTGGCTAACATAGCCGCAGTCTCACTAAAGCAGAGCGAAATTATTCTTCTACAGAAAAAGAGGCGCTTGCCGTAATCTGGGCAGCCAAGAAGTTTTGACACTATCTTTATGGGTCGCAGTTCACGATAAGAACGGGTCATCAAGCTCTAAAATGCATGCTTGAAATGAAAGAACCATCTAGGAAAATGGCTAGATGGGCACTCACTCTTCATGAGCACACAAATCGGATGAAGATTGAACACAGGCCCGGATAGAGACAGAAGCACGTGGACGCTCTTTCCAGAATCCCAAATGTGCAACTGATCCAAATTAGAAAGCCAGCTAAATAAGATAGTGGAAGAACAAAAGGATGATGATGAGTTAAAGCAGATGATGTACTACCTTAAAGACAATCAAGTACCAAATGATGAGAGCAAACTATGCCCGACGGTTCGCATCACAGTTTCGCCTAGAGGACGATTTAATTCTTCGTTTAACCAATGGATATGGAAAAAATCACAAACAAATTGTTGCCCCTACCAACTACAAAAATGGCCAACTACAAAATGATGTTTTGAAAATGTTACATGACGAACCGATTGGAGGTTACTTGGGTTTCGAAAAGACTATAGATAAAATTAAGCAACACTTCTTTCGGCCAAGAATGGACGCGGATATTAAATCATATTGCAATGAATGCCTGGGTTGTGTTACACGTAAGCGCCCCCCCCCCCGCAATATCAAATCCCGAAATGCACAAAGCGCCAATCACCCATCCTTTTGATACAATTATCACTGATATTCTTGGTCCGTTGCCGTTGACGTATCTTGGGAATAAATATATAATTGTTTTTATGTGTCCATTCACCAAGTGGGTGAAAGCTTTCCCACTGGCGGAAACGTCTGCAGAAACGGTAGCTTGTGTGTTTGTTAACGAGATAGTTTGCAGTCATGGCGCACCTCGTCGACTACTTTCTGACAGAGGACCAAACTTTATGAGCTCGTTGTTGAAGAAAGTGTGTTCAATTGTAACCAATTGTAAAAAGGTGTTCAGCGTTGCATACAGACCTCAAACACAAGGACTTGTAGAGAAGTTTAACCATACTCTTTGCTCTATAATTTCGGCTAACGCAGACAGTCAGCAGCGCACATTGGACCAATGCCTGCCACTAGCTCTATTGGCTTATCGCACCTCAGTACAACTGACAACCCGGTTTACTCCCTTTTATCTCGTGTATGGTCGAGAGTGTGTCGTTCCACGAGTAGCGGAGCTAACTACTCCTGCAACCATTTATCAAGACGAAATAGACTACACCATCTGGTTAATCGTTAATTTAAAACAGGCCTACGAGAAAGCTCTTGAAAGCTATTGAAAAGTCTCACATAGTTCAAAAGAAGCAGCATTTTTAGTTTGCTGTAAAAATTATTGTGACTTCAAAGACAGGGTCTCTCTACTTTTAAGTAATATCACAAGTAAAGGTTACACTAAAACGAAATTAAAAGAAATTATTTTCAACTTTTCTAATAGCAACGAATTTGAATCAAAATATGGATTAACGTTGAGTCGCAACCAAGTTAACAGTTTATTTTAATTATAGGTTTGGTTGGGCTGCCGACCACCGTCGTGCCCCTCGCAGCTCCGGAGCTGTGGGCGACGGTCATGGGCAAGGACGCGAGGGGCAATTGTCAGAAGAAAACGTAAAGCTTACATGTTGCTAATCGAGCACCTTGCCCTGGTCGACTTGCACCCTAACACATTTGTTAAATTCTGGTTTATGCAGGAAATTCCGGGCCCCTACCAAGATAGTTAAAAGTTAGGAGTAACTGTGGAGGGTGCTGGTCCCATCCTACCTGTTTGTTATCCACCTCCACCTAATCCAACTATCCCACCCCAACCTTCATTCAACAACGTAATATGTCATATCTGTGCACATGTACAATAATATATTGTACTTATTTAGAACATACTTATTCAACTGCTGTCTGCTTATTTACAGGATTATGTTCCTTCTGCAACGCTGGTTCTCATTGGTCATCCTGTTGATGTTTCGTGGGGTTGGTAACGACGACAACCGTGGAGCCCCTTCCGGAGGTAAATCCTCCAATTATATTACTCCCTTTTATCTCGTGTATGGTCGAGAGTGTGTCGTTCCACGAGTAGCGGAGCTAACTACTCCTGCAACCATTTATCAAGACGAAATAGACTACACCATCTGGTTAATCGTTAATTTAAAACAGGCCTACGAGAAAGCTCGTCAAGCTATTGAAAAGTCTCACATAGTTCAAAAGAAGCAGCATGATAAAGCTTCGCATGAAACGGTGAAATTCAGCGATGAAGTCATGGTCACCACAAAAGTCATTTAGAGGAACATTTCCACAAAACTGGCTCCCAAATGGTTTTGCCCATGTATCGTTCAAGAAATTAAACTGTGTCCATTACCGGGGTCAACAGTACCAAAACGATTTATCCTTGGGTCAAACTGTATCGGAGGCCAGCGACCGAAGCCCGTTCTCAGGATGCTAACAAAAACAGGCACTACGATTCAGACATTAGTGGTGAGCTTTAATTGGAAATTAACACCACAAGGTGGATTGTTGTACCTTTGTGGTTTGAAGGTTTACAGTTTACAAATTAACAGTCTAAATTCTGTCTGTTGGGTTACATTGAAACCTAGAAAAGTGGAAAGTTTTATTTGGGTTTACATAGGTATAATTGTCGTTGTTTATGTGTAGTATTTTGACTATACATATTGGACACTGTAAATGGGCCATTGGTCACTCCGGATAACAAATGGTTTAATTTGTCTTTAGCATTTGAGACTAAAAGTATTTTTGACTAATTTCGAATTGTAAGAATAGTGATTATAAAAATTTACGGTTTACCAGTATGTTATGTTTGGTTTACTGTTACGTCATATCTGATTCACTGTGTTGTTAACAGGTTAACATAATAAAAAGGTGTTTCATTGGTTAGCTAGACTCCGGCTGGAGTAAACCTAAGGCTTACAATGATTTCCTTGCATCCACATGATGCAGCTTTGTGCGTCATCAGTAACATTGCAGCTTAACATAGTTTACCGTAGGATTAGGAGTTCAGTAGCAAAGGCGTAACGGTTTACAGAATCGGAGCAGTATATGGCTTAACAGGATGGGGTCACGGAGGAACGTTTGGAACCTCGTAGGTAACCTGAGACACAAAACCAAATTGGGAACAGTTATAAGAAATAGTTACAGGATTACAGCATTAAGTACACAAAGGATTCGAGCAGCATCTCGGTTAACATTCCTAAGTTTACACACTTTCCATCAATAGATGGCTTAGATTGCGGAACCGTATCGAGTAAAATCAGCCCAGTTTAAATAGGATTTGGATTACTGTATCTTAACGGTTTACAAGTATTCATGAAATTTACTGGTTCACCAAGCTTCCAGTTTACGGTTTACATACTTTGCTATTTCAGAAATGGCTGACCAGGCAAAGGTGTTGTACGTATACTGACAATGGAAAACGAAGCCAAATTCACCCGGCTTAATCAACAAATTCTCCAACTTTCAGTTCAGGAGAACATCAAGGTTGACATACTACAACCGTTGGATCACCTCAATGGGGTGCATCAGGGAATGCAGACGTTGGCAGCGATCTACACCTCTTTACCTATCGGAAAAATTAAGGAGACCTTTCTGGAACGTTCTGGGAACAATCCAGAAGGCGACCCTTGCCACGATCCGCAATCCTCATTACAGCTTACAGCTTACGGCTTACAGCTTACAGAGATATCAGCATGATTGCCAGGATCAGTGCAACTGTCAACGATGATGAATATCTGTCGTGGAACCACCTGGCGCGGTCGAAACCCTGCATCTTTTCCAGTTGATTGTGGCACGGCGTTCTAGCCGCCATATTTTTTTGGGGTAACATTCTCAAGCATGATCGCTGGACAGTCCTCGATTTGGATTCTGGTGAGCCTGTCGCAACCACGACGGAACATCTGAGGAGGCTGGAAGCGGCCGGCAATCCCAGTCTCAGTCCCGATTGCCCAGTCCGCCCTATTTCTATAGAGGTGTTCTGGTTTGAATTCCTGTACCCAAACCCGGCGAAACCCGGCATCCAACTATAGTTGGAAAAATTCGTGATCTGGTGGAGGGAAAGACCACAGATGTATCCTTCGATCACGTCCGAAAGGGGCCGCTAGGTCCTCCTGTCTACCATATCCACCTACCAACCACTGACCTTCAGGAAGTCGTGGACCTTTGTATCCATCATGGATATATGGTACCCCAGGAGCCATCTGAACAGGTTAGCTAACCACAGCCAATGGACGTCAGTCCTTCAGCGGACGAACGGATTACAACTGAGCACGCTACAAACAGTGTGAACTGTCCCTTTGTCCAACAAATCTCTCCTGATCCGCCTTCAGCAGCACAGGATAGACCGGGTTACAGTCCTGAGGAACGGGTAACAGTGAATTTGTCGGAGTCTTCTGAGTCAGAACCAGCCCGATCAACCGAATCGGTTGAGATCATTGATCTTGATGCTCACGCCGCTGACTCTGACCATATTTCCAACGACGACAGCTTATCGGAATCGTCAGTCCAAACAACTCAATCCACGACCAATTTCAAACGTTATCCTCAATCCTTGCAGCCCAGAATACGTGGGTCTGGCTGACAGTGCAGCTCATGCTTCTACTGCTTACTTTGAACAGTCGTTTCCGGCGAAAGATGTCACGGCACCTTCCTACCAAATTGGTCCGGAATCCCGTTTGTCTATCTTCCGGAGATCAGAAGTGATCCTGAGTGGTAAAGTTTCCCTTTTCCACTCTATTTCACACTTCTCCGGTTTGGTCCATTTGAACCCACGTCCGCCCCACAGGACCATGTTGACAGCGCATCTGGCGGACGTATCAGATCTGATCCCCAAATACATACAGGAGAGGGCCAAATTCGTCCGACAAAGGCCCGTCTCTCCACCATGATGAAGCGAGTAATTGAAATGGTCCTGCATGAACTTTGCCTTAGTTACCCCTTGGAATTGGAACAAATCTTCCGCAATCTGCGACCTCTGTCCAACTTCAGGCGCCGTCCCCTCAAAGGAGCGAGCAACTAAAACAAGAATCAGAACTTTTGTAACCAGGTTTGCAGCCAATACTTTTATGGACAACGCCGCATCCCCAGGGAGGGATAGCAGACACATCCTCTCGGTTCTGCCACGCCGAGACCACCACGCTGACAAGTTCTTGATTCTCTGCGACACAGCAATGTGTGGCCTGTTCAGAATCTTTAGCACGTCCGCCACTGTCGTCCGGGTTCCCCGATTGGAACTTGGTGGTAACTCTGCACAGCGATCGGCTTATGCCCGTCTCAGCCGGGGGTATAGCCCCACGAGCTACGATGGCTTTCTTCTCCTTCTCGGATCTGACGACATCGAGCGTACTAGACACCGGGGTGAACTGCTGGAACGGTACGAAAATGTTTTGGACCTGGTATTCATCACCGAGGCTCCTCCCCGTCTGGACTCTTTAGCCCATTTGGTGAATGACACCCGACCCGTCTTACACACGGTCGCCAACAATTTTCCCCAGTGCACGATTATACCACTCTCCAACCTGGATACCGACTCGGCTCACATTAATTCCAGAAATGGAGTTACCCTTACTGCAACAGGAACGCTGCGGTTCATGCGTCTCCAATTAGAGACATTTCCCCAACTGCAGGTCGCCTTTCCTTAACTCAGTGGCTAACATATCAAACCTACCTCACGCCTACATCGATTCGCCGGACCTCTGCACTTAACCGACAATCGAACAACCGGACCTCACCTCTCCATCAGGAATAAGGCTACCCCAAGAAGCCTCCTACCTCAGACTTTTGACGAATTAAATGAATTTAAAATAAAAACATTTATTGTCTTGACTAGTTACATGGCCGGTGTCCATGTCTTAAAGGAGGGAGCAGTCTCACAAACGGCCTATATTTTTCGGAGCTCTGAATATTTGTCAAGATGGCAAAATCTCAAGATCTAGTTTTCAAATATTTGTAAGATTTCAAGGTTCACATATTGAAAAGGGGACTGCAACTACCGAAAGTTTAAAACTGTGATTGTTCTACTCCAGAAACAAACTTCGTAGGGATGCCGCGTTACAAAGAAATTATTAATGAGCCAATGTTTACTTAAACGGGACCAACCCACGAAAACAGAATATAAATTTGGGTTTACCAAGTTAGAGGAGCTTGTTTTTCGTATTTCTCCTGCTCCTGATCAGTAGCGCTTTGCGTCTGTACTGTATTTTGTCTGCCAAAGTATTGAAACCGTAACAATTGCTCGGTTAAGTTGTATATTCGCGAAACTCTACTCCCTTCTCTGGCCCTGCTTCCTTTTTGGACTGCATTTGGACAACGGTATATATATATCTATTTTATTTTTAGAGTTTGGTTTACAAATTGGTTTACAGATATTCTGTACAATAAATAAATAAGTCTTTTATAATACGCAAATTTTTGAATTTGGAATAAAGTCCGTATCAATAAACAAAGAAGCGTGTATGCTTCGTGCAGCATTATTCAAAGGTAAAACAGTGAAGCTTTTGTAAAATGTTGGTTACGATAAATTCATCGTGAATTGTTCGTTCATAGGCTTTTGGTAGTTGAAAACTTTAGAAAAATGGTAGTCTTGCATTATTTCAAATTGCCATTTCCGTATCTTTTTGCGAACAACGATTTTTGGAAAAAGCAGAAAAATTTGGATAATCTGCTTCTTCTACAAATTTTGTTAATTTCTGGGTTTTACTTTACTACTAATCTTGATCATGCCTGACCAGTTGAATGAGAGCAGTATGTATATATGTTCACGATTATGCACCTAGGAAAGCTCTACTTATTGATGCAGAATTTACGAGTTCAAAAAGATCTGATATGGATACAGATGGACAATAACTAACAAATAACATTGACACATGACCTTGCCCTTAGCATTCCATTTCAAATTGGTAAACACTGGGGATCCGAAGAAATTTTTGGAAAAAACGGAAAAAATGGTACTGGAAACATTTAAAGTTTTTACTCATACAAAATTTCCTTCCGAAATAATGTTGCGTCTAACTTGCGTATCGTTAAAATTTCATTGCGTTCGTATAAGAAACTTTGCGTCCAGACGCACATCTGGAAAAATCCCTGTCCATATGCTTACAGCAATCATACCAGTGCAAGATGGCAAACACTGTCTTTTCTCAAAATATTGGCATCGCTTTGTGGACGCTGAGATAATTTTGGCCAGATTTTATAGAAAAAACAAAAGTAGTCAATGTCAAAATTCGGCGACGCCAAAAAATTTTGAAATTATAAAGCTAAAATCTAATGTTTTGAGCATTGACGGACTCACTTTACATCCACCTCTGTCCCGAGGGTCACACTTGTTGACCCACACCCTACCCGACCCGTGGTACCCGTGACCCACTTCCAGCTCTGCTCCAACTACTGAAATTTTGATCCAACCCCTGAATAGGATTAAGACAGGATAATCTCGAGATTTCCATTACAAAAGCCTGAATTTGTGCCGTTGGTGTGCATTTCTTCTATTTTGAGAATAAGTTTAGAGCATTATTATATTTTGTAGACACCACAGCTTACAACACTTTGATTAAACTTGGAAACCATCCCGCGGTTTTGTTTGTTTGGAAAAAACGTATCAACAGCACACGTTGGCTAACATAACGTCATACTCTGTTAACTTTGCGTTTTTTGTTATAATGACTAGAATGACTTTGCTTGAATTCGCTCCCAAACTATACTGACACGTTTTTGAACAGGCATATAGCCTGCCGGTGGTTCTTCCGTATACGCACACTTGACATTAAACCAAAGTGTACTCAATGCATCTACTTCCGTAGACGCACACAATTTAGAGAGAAATCTTTCTTGAACTTTCGCTCAGTCTGAAAGGCATCTACTTCCGTAGACGTACACTACATCATTGATAATTCTATTTATTACTCTGAATTTTACTTAGAATAAAATATATACGCAAAATAATATCATTACGGTATGAAAATGCCATTGTTCATAAAAACTAAAATATCAGTAATAAGATAAAATTATCAAATCATCAATTGTAAATTTAAATTTTAAAATTGTAATAAAATCTTAAAATATTAAGTTGCTTTTAAAAATTAAAATATTATTGTATCAGATATAAATTTTTGAAAAATGGTATTTTTTAAAGTGAGGCTTCCTAATATTTCCATTTTTAAGACAATTAATATTTTATAATTTTATAACAATTTTATAATTAAAATTTATAATTGATAAGTTGATAATTTTATCTTATTACTGATATTTTAGTTTTTATGAACAATGGCATTTTTATACCGTAATGATATTATTTTGTGTATATATTTATTCTAAGTAAAATTCAGAGTTAAATAGAATTATCAATGATGTAGTGTGCGTCTACGGAAGTAGATGCCTTTCAGACTGAGCGTAAGTTCAAGAAAGATTTCTCCCTAAATTCTAGTGTGCGTCCACGGAGGTAGATGCATTGAGTGCACTTTCGTTTAATGTCAAGTGTGCGTATACGGAAGAATCACCAGCCCTGCCTAATTGGCCTTCAATCAGTACTACAATTAAGAGTCTCAACCTATTGTTTCCTGAACTTCAGCTGTAGTCAAAGAATTGATTGTGTATCACTCGGTACTTTTGTCATAAAATTCAATCCCACTCGGTACTTTCCAATTTTTAAACAATAAACGTCCCATTAGATACTTTTGAGTCCCACTCGGTACTTTTGAGTCCTACTCGGTACTTTTGAGTCTCACTCGGTACTTCTAGGTCCCACTCGGTACTTTGGAATCTCACTCGGTACTTTATTGTCTTAATCGATACTTGAGGAGACTAAATTTTTCTACATTTAATGTTACAATTTTGCCAGAATTTGCAATAAATATTTGATGACTTGCTCAGACACTGCGTAAGGTAAAAACACTGAATCTTTGTTCTTTGTTTTATTCCCTACAATCTTTTTGTTTGCTAGAGTGTTCGTGTATTTAACATTTTTAACCAAAAATTAGTAAAAAGAGGCCTACCCCAAAATTTGCAGAAATTGCAAATTTTTAACGTTTTTAGCAAAAATTAGTAAAACAAATATTTTTAGTAATTTTTAAGAAATTTTTAGATTTGTTTGTTTTGGAGTTGTAGCTTTACATAACCTTACAATGCTATAAAATGAAACAATTTTCCAGTAGTACTCAAACTAATGTAATTTGAATTTGGTTTAATTAATTCTTAATTTTGGGTGTTAAATTGCAGTTAATATTTTCGAGTGCTTATATACGAATATTTTAAATAATTCATAAAAATTATAGTTTAAATACTTCAAATTGAATTTAAAGTACCGAGTGAGACTATACAGTACCGAGTGGGACTCAAAAGTACCGAGTGGGACTCCAACGTGTAACGCAAGAGGCTGACTAACGGTCAATCTTTTCGTTATTCTCATTATTTCGAAACCAATCTACTTAGCTACTAACTGGCTTGCTTAGTCAGCAAGCATTCCTCCACGTGTCATGTAGCTCTACCTATAGGCTAGGTTTGGATTGGGTGGGGTTCCCCCTTGGAGCTACATGATTGGGACACCCCAGCTAGAGGGCGCTTCTCTTGGAAGGGGGTTTCTCCGTCAAACTTCTCCCCTTCAGTCTTGGGTTTTCCCTTAACGTGTGCAGCCGCTATTCTCTCTCTATTCTCTCCCTATTCTCCTGTACAGTCTCTCCCCCTGTATTTCATCCAGTGGGCCTTCATATTGGTACGTTAGCGGGGCTTCGCCCATATAATTATTTGGTGAGTGTGTGTTAGATTCTTTTACTTTATAACTGTACGTATTTGTTGGGCTTCGCCCCCCTAAATTATACTACTAGTTATTTCTATATCTGCTGTATTTCCATACTTATTGTTGTTACTTTATTAAATATCTCCATTAGACGTGTGTCTCCTTGACACTCCCACTTAATGATCCATTTGTAAAACTGATTGATCCAGACGCAGCATGAGATGGAGTGAATGATCCAGCAATTATTTTCATTGATCCACCCGTCAATTTTGTACAAATACCGCTTTTATATGTGGTTCGCCAAATACCATTATACGAACCAACTTAATGATCCAAGTGCGGGGTCACATCATTTGAAAGAGAATTTTCTGTTTTCAATGATCCACAAACCCAAAAACTACGAAAGTGCTTAGAAAAAATTTAATTTCAATTTAAAAAGTTAAAACTTTCCCGGGATTTAACAGAAAATGCTTGCCTTCAACCTCATAAGTGTGCTTGCTGTCCGCTCACCGAAATCTGATCGGTTTGATTACAAAATTCTAACACAACCAATTCTTTTAATTTCTGTTATTTTATGTTAATTTTGTTTGATGTAACTCAATATAGTTTCCGTTGATTGTTTATTGTTTCAAAATGAGCGAAATGCAGAGCAAAATTTCAAATTTTGTACATATAAACTTTAAATGTCTGACTGGTCGTCCGCTCACCGATAACGGGCAGGGTCGGGCGCAAATAACAAAATTTTATATTCTTTCATTATCAGTGTTGATAAAGGTTTTCGACGTCGCTGAACACGAATATTCAGTTCTTTTGGCAAGAAAAACTTCGTTTCGTTCTGAATAACCAGGTAAACTAAGTTGAAAGGCATTGCTGCAGTTACGTCATCCATAATGAAAGCTACCACTGATTTTCTATACGAAACAAAGTTGTCTTTGCCAAAAGAACTGAATATTCGTGTTCAGCGACGTCGAAAACCTTTATCAACACTGATAATAAAAGAATATAAAATTTTGTCATTTGCGCCCGACCCTGCCCGTTATCGGTGAGCGGACGGCCAGTCAGACATTTAAAATTTATATGTACAAAATTTGAAATTTTGCTCTGCATTTTCGCTCATTTTGAAACATTAAACAATCAACGGAAACTATATTGAGTTACATCAAACAAAATTAACATAAAATAACAGAAATTAAAAGAATTGGTTGTGTCAGAATTTTGTAATCAAACCGATCAGATTTCGGTGAGCGGACAGCAAGCACACTTATGAGGTTGAAGGCAAGCATTTTCTGTTAAATCCCGGGAAAGTTTTAACTTTTTAAATTGAAATTAAATTTTTTCTAAGCACTTTCGTAGTTTTTGGGTTTGTGGATCATTGAAAACAGAAAATTCTCTTTCAAATGATGTGACCCCCGCACTTGGATTTAAGTTGGTTCGCAAAATGGTATTTGGCGAACCACATATAAAAGCGGTATTTGTACAAAATTGACGGGTGGATCAATGAAAATAATTGCTGGATCATTCACTCCATCTCATGCTGCGTCTGGATCAATCAGTTTTACAAATGGATCATTAAGTGGGAGTGTCAAGGAGACACACGTCTCCATTAGGTGTGTACTTTTGGTAGGTCATTACTGAGCTCCTAGGTTAGTTTAGTGCTATTTCTGAGGTGAGCGGGTGTCACCCACTCACTAGGGCTATTTATTTGGCGAGGCTTCCCCGACCGGCTCCTGCGCGGTTGGTGTGTTATTTACTTGTGCCACGGTCTCCTCGCTTGAGTTGCTCTCGCGGGGTAACGGTACCTTTGTGTTAGGCTAGTTTCACTCTGGTACCGCTACGTACCAAAGAATTAGTCTCTCTTGTTTCTCCTTCAGTACGGAGGACAGGTTTACTCAAATGGTTCCAATCGATATCACTTTACTACACAAGCCTCTACTCTCTGAGATTGTTAGATTGTGCCACAATGTCCACTCCGTTTCAGTGTTAGCATGTGGTTTACAGTAGATACAGTACAGTACGTTACACTTCAAGGAAGGGTAATGGGGGGGGTTATGGCCCCCCGAAATGGGAAATTAGGTACAGTTGGGGCCAAAAGATATGGGGGGCAGAGTTAGGAATGGCAAATTAAGCATATTCTGATTCATGAACACACTGCAATAATTGGGTAATAGACTAAGTGACTGATACTATTTGAACTATATACTGAAAAGGACTTCAAATCAGTGATTCTTGTGTTTTATAGTAATTTGGAGAGCTCTGACTGCGGCTCCACCCGTAGAATTGGGAGCAGTTTTACCTACTACTTAATTAGTTCAAAACAAAGACAAGCGAAACCACCGAGCCATCAGCTGAACTTCCATATCAGGCTTATCAATCTTTCCCATGCCTGCGTTATTTACAGATTCTCTTATTTACATGTATCGTAAGCAAATTTAGTTCTGTATTAGAAATTGCGCATTGACACTGAACCTGCGTCAGGCATAGAAACAAAAATCTGGCTATAATTTCATCTTTTGTTAACACTTGTCGTCTTCTGTCGTAAATTGTCAAACTTCACTTTCACATCCGGATATTGTTTTAAAGTAGTTTTTCGCCATCAACAATTCACTAAATTTTCTAATTAAGAAATTGGAGCGAGAAAGTTTTGCAATTAGAAAATTCTAAACTTAGCCACGCTGAGTCGAGCAGCCGTGTAAAAACTGCTGCAGTATTACGGACTGCGTGCTGCGCGGGACGTCAGACGCCAATGAAAACTTGCAGAAGGAATTGTAAAAATGATTTTCTTTAAAAACTATATCATTTTTGATGTCAACATGAAATGAGACATTTCTAATTTGATCTAAAGAGTTGGAGTGAAAATTGAGAATCAGTTTTCGTAGTGTTTGGATGCGCCTGGCGAGTAAAGGAGGATGCAGGTCCTGAATCGAGAGAGCGTTTTCGGTTTCATTGCCCTCTCTGCAATCGGTCTGAGTGTGGTTGCAGTGATTGCAGTTTGTATCACTCTACCGATGGTCTATCAGTACGTAACGAGTCTACAGGCGGATATGCGGCGCCACATACTCTCCTGTAAGGTAGGTAGAGGAGAGGCACCCCCCCCCCCGGAGAATTCTCCACCCTTGTCAGGGACAAGGGGTGCCGGTGCTCATCCCCGGATACACAGTGGCCCTTGAGCCAGGAGTGTCACCTCGAATGATGACTACAACCGTGGAGGGAGCCATGTAAAGAAATGAGATATTTTGTGCTTAGGTGGGATTCGAACCCACGACTTTCGGACAGACGCTTCTACGCTCTGCCAACTGAGCTACCGAGACCACAGCTAGAAGGAGTTTGTATAAATGGTAATGAGGCATTGGTAAGACCTGACTGACTTTGAGAATCCTTCTACCAGTTGTCGGCACTAAACAGTCAAACTTCGCCGAACGTATTTCACAAATCAGTCGTAAACTAGTAAGCTAGTGGGCTAGTAGGAACTAGTAACTTCCGGGGGTCCAACTTTGCACTAAATACACGCTTTCATATAAGCTTGTGTCTGCTCGCTGCTTGGCCCATTATCACTAAGGCTTACGGTAGGTAATCTATTAGTTATCTATATTAATTAATTATAAGTTTAATTAAGTTTATGCAATTAGAAAGCTAATTCGACAACTTTGTAGCATTTTTCTGCTTTTTTTAATAGTATAAAAATTGTTGCATAATACAAAAATTCGAAGGATTGCAACAGTTTTTATATCATTGAAAAGAGCAGAATAAATGCTACAAAGTTGTCGAATTGTTTTTTCATTGCATTAACCTAATGAAAGTTATAATTAATTAATAAAAATAACTAATAAATTATCTACCGTAAGCCTTAGGATAATGGGCCTAGCAGCGAGCAGACACACGCTTATATGAAAGCGTGTATTTACATGCGTGTACATGCAATTGTAATAGTTTCTAACTCTTATTATTATCAAGACTACATAATATAAGAGTGTGACCGCTGGCCAGCTCTCTGTTATTAGAGCAATCTTCGCTATCGGCTTACCCCCTCCCCAAATTGACCCTCTCTCACTCCGTCCCTATATGGGTACGGGGTCCAAACGGGGGTACACTCACTCGCTCTATGTTATGTGCTTAAGCTCTAAAACACAAGCAGTACGTAAGTTTAGTTTGCGTCTGTTTCGAATCTTAGAACACCAACATAGCGGGCGAATTCTCTTTGTTGACTAGGGTCCAATTTGGGGAGGGGGTAAGCTGTTAGCGAACAGAGCATAGTTTTTGCCCTGATAACGGAGAGCTGGCCAACTGTCACACTCTTATATTATGTACTCTTGCTTATTGTGCACCCTTGGTTATACTAAACAAGGAGATACTTACATCCTCAGCTTTAAGTTACAGTGTCGCAAATCTCTTGGTAGGTCTCACTTTCGTCTGCTGCAAGTTTGATATATTTTATGGCAAACCAGTCTGGCTACTGTCTATTAATATTTGTTCAGACAATTTTGATGACAATTCTTTAATTACGACAATGTTTAGGTTTTACATTTTGTTTCAGGCCATGACTGCTCAAACAAAAACTGACATCGCGACAGGACTTTATCCTGTTCCACAGACATTGTATCAGATGAATCTAACGCATGCCATTGGCAAGCGTCAGGCTCAATGCCAAAGTAAGACTACAGATTAGGCTCAAGTTAAGTAATTATGACGTTGTCATAGTGACCGTATGGACAGACGTTTTTCATTATTTCTTTATGATTAATGCCTTGTATCCTTCACGGGTCCGCCAGCAAACCCGCATTTGCTACATTTTCCTGTTGCTCACTGCTGATCCACTCATTCAAGATTCAAGAGATTCTCAGCAGCAGAGTGTTTTGAAAGGGATTTTCTCACCTAAATTTCCACTCATGTCTGCATAGGTAGGATGAGCAGAAACTTGTTCTAAATTCATGTAAACTTATGTAAAAACAAAAGCTGAGTTCTGCAGGAACGATATGATATAAATAAGAAACAATAAAAGCAGAAATAAATGAAACAATCAAATAGGAAAGAAAAAGGTTTTCATTAATTTCCCTTTGTTCCCTGTTTTCAGACTGCTGTTTGCCGGGGGTTCAAGGACCACCCGGAAATCCTGGGAGAAACGGGAATCCGGGTCGGCCGGGAAACCCGGGAAAACCCGGAATTCCGGGTCGACCCCCGCCCACCTGCACACCCGTAGACCCCCCACCCTGCAATCCGTGTCCGGTTGGACCTCCCGGCCCTCGCGGGGTGGACGGAGAACCTGGTAAGCGGTTGCCATAGTGAGTTTTAGCAAGAGTACATAATGCCATAAGAGTCTATGACACTTGGCATGCTCTCTGTTATCAGAGCAGAAACTATGCTCTTAGCTAGCTCATACTGTCGTTCCTTAGAGTAACCCCTCTCAGGTGGTCATGGTCAATAACCCCTTCTATGTGTGTATCAGGTCCCAATTAGTGATGTGGATCGGATCGGCAGGAAAAATTACACACGTTAAACAATCTATCTATATAACTGTTTTTTCATTGTACAACTTTTTCTCAAAATACTTGATTTCAAATTTTTCATGGCATAGACACCTAACTAAATTCTTTTAATTCTGGAAGGTTGGTATCAGAAATGACAGATCTTAAATTTTTGGTTTTTGAAATATTAATGCAACTTGGAAAATTTTAGGACCCAAGAACTGTAAATTACTGTAAAGATCTATTACTGTAAAGCTTTCAAGGAGCAAATTAAATTCATTGGAAAACAGTTTCTGGTAGTAAACAGTTTTAAAATAAATTCTGAATAATTCCGCGTAAATATATTAAATAGCCAAAACTGACAAAAAAATTATTGCCCTGTTGTAATCCAAACATAAAAATTCGGAGGCTATTTTCGAAAAAAAATTCTTTGATCAGACTTTTGAACTTTATGTTTTCAGGTCCACCAGGAAGACCAGGAGAGCCAGGCCCAGCCGGAACCAACGGCCAAAGAGGACCCCCCGGGCCGCCAGGCCCTCCTGGTGGTTCCGGAAATCCGGGATCTCCGGGATTTCCCGGGGATCCAGGATCTCCAGGTGAGACCATTCCCAACGTTCCGGGTGATCCTGGCACGGCCGGGCCTCCCGGTTCCCCAGGGCTGCCGGGTCTGGACGGAAATCCGGGAAATCCCGGACAGGAAGGACGAACGGGGCCTCCGGGATTTCCCGGAAACCCGGGACAGCCAGCTGAAGACGGTGAGCCCGGACCCTCGGGACCTGTAGGCGAGCCCGGATCTCTGGGTGAAGGCGGGATCTGCCCTAGATATTGTGCCAAGGACGGTGGAGTGTTTTATGAAGATGGTACCAGAATCCTAGTCCGTGGTCAAACTTTTTAAATTTTGTATTTTTGTTTTTGTACAGTATGTATATTTTAAATAAAGTAAAATAATTCTATCTTAGGGTTCATCGCGCTATTTGCGTAATAACTGGTATTTGCCGCCGGGTCGGCCAAAAAATCCCGGAAAGCGTGCCCGTCCGGATCGGCTTAATCAGCCCTTGCCTGCCATCCCAATTCCACATTCCCAGACAAAGTTGAAACTCAATTTGCAGTTCAACAATAATGCCTTTTCTACGGCTTCTTCTTAAGTTCTTCATAAATTTCAGTCTTAATTCTTCTTCTTAGTTCTTAGTGTTTCTGGCTATCAAAACAAATTTATTCTGGAACTCGCCAAATAGACAGCCCGCCTAAGCCGAATAGACCGGCCAAAAGATCTGAATAGATCAGACCCGCCAGACTGGACAGGTCGGTGAGAGGAGCCTGTCCTCATTGAAGTGAGCCAGGCCGGCCAAAGATTTATCCAAACTGGTATAAACCAGTAGAAAGTATAGATTCCTTTTGGAGTAAATACTAAATCGCACTTCCATTCAACCTAGCTGCCTCCATTAAAAGGTTCAATGACCGAAAGCTGGCTAGGATCAATTGAACCCAGTACACGGAAATAATTGGCAGTTCTGATACAAAAATGTGTTTAGAAAACTGTGATCACTTAACGGAACTCAATATTGGTTGCAGACTCACAGCATCAGACATTTTCAGAATTCTCATCATGAGAGAAAAATTTTTTATGAAATTTTAAATTCCGAAAATTTCAAAATTTCGGTTTATCTGGATTTTTCCCGGCATGAGTGAGCAAAAAAATTTTTTAGTTTTAGTTTGCGATCAGGTTATTTACTTTGCTATTGCGATAGTTTTCCCACCATCCAATGCGACAGTTTCGTCAACACAATGTCACAGTTGCATAACGCCCGATTGCACCAAATTGGACTAAGTTCGCTCGGTGTTAGCTTAACGCCGAACTAGCTTTGTATTAGCTATTCTGCAGCTGAGGTGTAGCTTAGGGTTAAAGTTAGGCCGTTGCACCCAACTTAGGTCTTGCCAAGAATAACAAACCCTAAGCTTCAGCTCAGGGTTACCTTTAACCAATTAGAATCTTTTGTTTAGTCAGTGTATCCAATCGTCATCTGTCAAGGTTAGCTGAAGACTATTTTAACCTTAAGGTTAGCTCAGAGCTAAGTCTTAAATTTCCTTAACTCTGAGATCAAGGCTATGACTGAAGTAGTGGATCGAGTCTCGGGAGGAACATTCAAAACGAAGGTGCGAAATCTTTTTGTAAAAACTATGAAACATGTATAAACAATAGTCTGAGTAGACAGTGATGAACTTTTCCGAAAAAAGCTGAAATTTTATAAATTGAGTTAGTCCTCAGTTAATCCTGATAGAAATCAGGATTAAGTTTCTTAGAAAATTAATCAGAAATTAATTAATCAGAAACTTAATCCTGATTTCTATCAGGATTAACTGAGGACTAACTCAATTTATAAAATTTCAGCTTTTTTCGGAAAAGTTCATCACTGTCTACTCAGACTATTGTTTATACATGTTTCATAGTTTTTACAAAAAGATTTCGCACCTTCGTTTTGAATGTTCCTCCCGAGACTCGATCCACTACTTCAGTCATAGCCTTGATCTCAGAGTTAAGGAAATTTAAGACTTAGCTCTGAGCTAACCTTAAGGTTAAAATAGTCTTCAGCTAACCTTGACAGATGACGATTGGATACACTGACTAAACAAAAGATTCTAATTGGTTAAAGGTAACCCTGAGCTGAAGCTTAGGGTTTGTTATTCTTGGCAAGACCTAAGTTGGGTGCAACGGCCTAACTTTAACCCTAAGCTACACCTCAGCTGCAGAATAGCTAATACCAAGCTAGTTCGGAGTTAACCTCGAGGTTAACTTAACCTGATTTGGTGCAACAGATTAACTGAGAATTATCAGGCTAACTCCGAGTTAACCTTGAGGTAAGCTTAACACCGAGCTAACTCTCATTGGTGCAATCCGATCTAAATGTAGTCCAAAAAGCTTCCCGAAGCTGGTTCTATTGGTAGCAATTTAATACTTGTGATTTTATGACGAAAATCGCAATAAAGCCAATTTCCTGAAAACAATTCTAGCTAATTATCGTGTACACACGTTTACTCGTACAGAAACGAAGCAAGCGGGCTGGTGTTTATTTGGAAAACAGTGACACTTTTAGCTCTTAATTACCATTCCCGTATTTTAATCTGAGCTATTTTTCACTAAAGTAATGTTTCTGGCAAATGTTTGTTCTTCAATATCTTGGGTATTACGGGTAATGACATTTGATTACTCGGTCCAATGATTGCCAACGCCATGTTCATATTTATGGAACCTGATTAGTTGATGCTGCAACCCGGCATGACAAAGTAATTCTTGGAAATCCTATCGCGGTCGTTTTGGACCTTAGACTCATATTATGAAACTTTTTACTAGTTTCCAATTTTATTTGACCGCACCAGACGGTGCTGAAATACAAACGATGGTAGCTCAAAAGACTGTTTTTGGTGTAATCTGACCAGTCATTGGCCATTTTCCCCACCTCTTTACTAAAAGTTTAAACAGCATGGTATGTAGAAAGCGGTGCTCGGATCAAGCAAACAATCACCCAATCTCCTCCCATCTTTAAAATTTTGAAATTTTATATCATACAAAGGAAATCCCCCTTGAGTAAAATTGATCAACTTCAACAGCATATTGCCGACGACTGACACAACGTTAAACCTTAAGCCAATCATCGTTGGGAAGCTGAGAACACGCTCTTTCGAATGCTCTATACCGCGTAGCTGTATCTGGTTGCTATTAAATTGTATTTTCAAAAATTAACCAAAAATTGTTATTTTCGTCGATTTAAATAAAACTTGGTGGTTACCAGCTATATACAGCAAAGTGGCTTATATAATTTGAAAGAGCACGGTTTAATCTCTAAGGTTGTCTCAGTCGTTAGCAATATATATCAGTCTAAGCTTTTCTAGCTTATGTTAATTTGGGCCTTTTTAGAAACCATTATTTTTTAGAGAAATCACTTTTACTTCAAAAATCCTTAATATCGGCCTTCAGTTAGCATAGCATAAGCCAATAAGACTATCCATGTATCTGAATAGGTATGCTGTTACAACAGAAGAAACGAAAACTCTACAGCATCATAGCGATCGAAATTCTAATTTTTGTCGGAGTCCATCCATTTAGTTTCGTGTTATCAAAAAATTTGAATTATCTGAACACAACACACTTGGTTAAAACAACTCAGATTAAATGTACTATTCAATCAGTTGTCAAGAAAATGAGGTAAATGCGAGCTGGCAGGCGGATCCACGAAGGATACAAGGTATTAATCATAGAAAACTAATGAAAAAGGGCTGCCTTGCCTGCAGTAACTAATGCGAAAGCCTTAGTCTGAAACAGCAGACATCTAATCAGGATTATCAATCAGTTGTCAAAATTAGAAATTTTGGGTGGTAGAGGAGTAATCGATAAATAATCTTAAGATTCAAGATTTTAGCATAATCCCAATTTTAAGCTATCGTTGCCAGTAAGAGCCGACTAGTTTGCTTTTGTGACAAATAAATGGTTTTGCAGCAATCAAATTCCCGAAATTGTGTCTTACGTTCGAAAAAGTCAGTCAATAGTAAACCAAACTCTAGTGTTGAGCGTCTTATTAATGTACATTTGAACACAACCAACATGACATGCGCAGGAGCCGAAACTGGGGGAGGTTGACCGCTGACTTTGCTATTCCGATTTTATCCCAAGTTAGCAGCTAAACCGTAGAATTTGATGTTCACATATTTTGCCCATAGAATTTTTTTGCGGTAAAGAGGCACCAAGAGTTTCACTGAAAGCGACAGTTCTAAAATTTTATTACTGTCGTACAGTGTTGGTAGCTTTTTTAGCTGCCACTTTACAACAGACAGTAACAGATTTGCAACGCTCAGCGGAGCTGCAGTTTGAAACAATGAAATTAATGAAGTTTTTGTTGTACACTTTCTTCTTCTGCGATTCTTTTCGCATCATCAGTAAAGCATTTTCGCCCAGAACAAAAGTTTTAATCTTTCAGAGCATGAAAACACTACAGAAAACGTTGGATTTTTAATGATTTAGTTGACTGAGTCTGTGTTTAATGCTGTTTTTTGTAGCCCTTTTGTTTTATACTACACTAGGAAAGCGTTACACACTACTACAATGAGCAAAACTAAGATCCGCTTTTGCCATGGTGTGCTAACCATGCCATGACTAAACTGGTTGTCTGCGCTTTGAGTGTGGTGCTCTCAGATCAGTATAAAAGCGAATCAGAGATCAGTGTAGATCAGTCTTCCCTTCTCCTTTCTGATTCTGATTCCAACACCAGCTTTTTTGAGTCGTCATGAACGAGAGTCGCGAGAAGGCCTATCGTTTTGTGGCCTACTCTGCCGTGGGCTTCTCCGTCATCGCCATTCTGGCCGTTTCCGTGACCATGCCCATGGTCTACAACTATGTCAACAGTCTTCAGGCTCAGGTTCAACGGGAAATGCTCTACTGCAAGGTCAGTATTGTCGATAGTCTGTTGTGAAACATCAACAACATGGCATAGCTGAAACTAGCGTTATAAACTAGTCACACATACTCTAGGTGGTTCGATCCCCGCCCTGGACACTTTTCTTCACATCTTTCAATCCTGATTTCAACCTTTCACATTATGTGCCGCGATGGCCGAGTGGTAAAGTGTTCGACTAAAGATCTTACGGTCCCAGGTTCGAACCCCCACTGCCACAAGGCTCTAGCAAATCCCCTTGAGCAAGGGATTAAACACATCGGTTCGCCGTGGGCTCCAGCTGTCTATCCTTGTCTGGTCGGCAAATGGGTACCACCGCGGTGGGAAGGTAACAGGAGTCTGTGTTCTGGCGTAATGCCTGATGAAGGGCTGGTCCCCCCTTCCACAGATGTAGTCAACATTAGAGTTGTTGCTCCTGGCTTAGGCCTGTGAATTCGGAGATAAGCACCGGCACCATATAACCTTCTGTAGGTTGGACTTCTCTCCAGGGGTCACTTTACCTTTTTCACATTATAATAGGAAGAGTAAGACTCAGCAATACCGGTTTTGGTGCTGTACCAGGGCATGCTTTTGTTGCTGTTGTTGCTGCTGTTTTAGAGTTCAGCGAAGGAAGTGAAGACGGACGTGAGCGCCTTCAGTCCGGAGCCCTTCATCTACCACCCGCCCTTCCAGCACCAGAATCGCACCATCGTCAAACGACAGGCACAGTGTGAAAGTAGGTGTTTACGATAAACTTTAATCAAATAACAACTTAAAACTTCAGTGCATGATTCTGATTCAGGTGGTAATGCAAATTTAATTCAGGCTGTCCACCGTGGATTTATTGAGTTTAACCTTTTCTTACATCGATTTAACACTAACTTAGCAAAACTCAGTCAGTTCGAAGGCTGATTGTTTTGCTCAAAAAATGCAGAAACTTTATACTCATACTCCAACCACCGCAAGAATAGTCAGGAACTAAAAGCTTATGCTCTCACAGCGGAACATGCCCTTTCCAGTTTTTTTATGGATCGTTATCCCTGTTCTAATCTAAGTCATACCTAAAAATTTCTAAAAACTTAACAATCAACAATTGAAAGGCATGGAACATAAACTAGCTGCTTGTTGCCCATCAATCCAATAATTTTGTTGTTTACTGTTATTTTCCCTGTTTCAGGCTGCTGTCTGCCCGGACCCGAAGGTCCACCCGGAGCTCCGGGTCGAAACGGCCAACCAGGACGACCCGGAAAACCCGGTGCTCCCGGATTCCCCGGAAAACCACCACCTCTCTGCGACCCCGTGGATCCACCACCCTGCAATCCCTGTCCACCTGGACCTCCTGGACCACCCGGACCAAACGGAGAACCAGGTATACCTGAGAAAATACATTGTATCTATCGCTTAAGGTTGATGGTAACAGTTGGTGAGATCATAACGGATCAGAGCTGAGCATCAATTTATTTCAAATCAGTTTCAGCTAATTTTCGTTCCTGGAAAATTAGTAGGATAGAAATCAAAACGTGGACACCCAGAGACAGACCAACCTGATCCATATTCTATTCATGATGAGAGAGAATTCGCGTTTTGCCATAAACAAATGTTATAGTTATTTCAAGAGTCAGTAGTGCAATCCATTTGATAAAACTAATATAACGTCAAACTACTCATTTCTGATTTCTGCTTTCAGGACCTCCCGGCCCACCCGGTGGACCCGGAACTCCTGGTCAGGACGGAGATCCCGGCCCACCCGGACCTCCCGGACCCGGCGGAGATCCCGGCGCAGGCGGACCAGATGGACCTCCCGGTGACCCCGGTCCCAACGCCCCCAGCACTCCCAACACACCCGGCGATCCCGGTGCCCCTGGCGAGCCCGGACCTCAGGGACCTCCCGGCCCAGACGGACAGGACGGTCGACCCGGACCAGCCGGACCTCCAGGACCCAAGGGACCACCCGGTGGCGCTGGAGACCCAGCTCCCGGTGGGGATCCTGGCCCTCAGGGACCTCCCGGACCACCTGGTCCTCCCGGCGAACCCGGTATTTGCCCGAAATACTGCGCCCTGGACGGTGGTGTCTTCTTCGAGGACGGAACACGACGATAAACTGGATCGGGACCAACCCTTCTTACTCGCTTCCTCTTGGCGAACGCTTTTGGTTCTTCTTGCTCATGGTGTCTGCTTCCGCATACAAAAGTGTAGATTGAAATAAACGAACATTCTGCATCTAGTCTTTGTCTAGTTTTTTGGTGTGTAGGTGTAGGGCTGCCTTAAGGCTTAATTAACCGACTAGCTGGACTAAGAGTACATAATACATAAGAGTATGACAAGATTCGCAATCTCGGCTGTGAGCATCAAACTGACGGTTCACAAATGGCTGACACTTGTGCCCTAAAGAGCTCTAGTAGTTAACATACTGTTCATTGTGCTTGCCAAGAAATAGGGCACACACGTGGTGACTTTGGACGTTCGAAGATCTGAGCTTGTAGGACTCTTAAAGCCAACGCAGAGACGTGCACAGTTGAACTAGGAACTAATTAAAGATTAATTTCGAAGGCTGTGTTATAAATTTAGCTGGGGGAATCCTGCTTAATTTTCTAAGAAGTGAAAAATCTGACTTCTAAATGTAGTCGGCCCTCTCGCCAGTCGCCAGACGGTTTGCACAAGCTCTAACTGATTTTTTTGCACCTATTCGCATCAAGGCTTCTTCCAAGATTTTAGAATTCCTTTTTCCGACAAGATAAATTCCAATTAATATTTCTTAAGGTAAATCAAAATTAAAATTAAAATATTTAATTTGTTATTTATTTGCATTATTCATTTATTTACAATTAAGTTTGTAACCAAAATATACATAACCAGCAATAGAATCAAAGATAATTTATGTATTGGGTCAGCAGCAAATTTAGAAGGGTGGGATCCGCAAATTTCCCTAATCCACGCTCCAGAAAACCAACCAGAATCCACCTTTGCTATTTTAGAAAACAGTCATTAAAACAACTTTAAGGCGCCTCCTTGAAGGCCTTTTAAAACGTGTGGTCCTTAATTAAATTTTAAAACTAAACTATGGTCACTGTAGTAAAAGGGGATC
Organism: Trissonchulus latispiculum; assembly: GCA_030248195.1. Lineage (NCBI taxonomy): Eukaryota > Metazoa > Nematoda > Enoplea > Enoplida > Ironidae > Trissonchulus > Trissonchulus latispiculum. Next base: position 75,368 of record JASAND010015342.1, on the reverse strand, counting down.
TAACCATCTTAACATGCAAGTAAACAAATAAGTCATGTACCAGAGATGAAACCGGGTCACTTCGGGTCACTGCTTGAACCGAGTCACCCGGTCAGAGGCTCTGACCCGGTCTGGATCCGCTCTTTGCACATTTTCAAATCTTTTTGCATGTAAGTATATTTTTAGATTTTTTCCAAAGTCCTGATACGCAACAATTAAGTTTTATTCTAGACAAACAGGAAATACTTTGTTCACCCAGCTCTCAAGAATGCTTCTGGCAATCAATTTATTAAAGCACTGATAAACTGTTGATTTTCTGCTTTTCTGTATTTTGCTCTCAAAATCTTAACCTTTTAACTTAGATCTTTATTTTGCTCTCAAAATTTTAACTTCGTTCAATTTTCTTCACTGTAGATTGAGGAACTGTGCATAAAGTTTCTGACGCAGGAATCAATTTTACTGTAAAAAATGTCTAGCAAAATCTTTCGTCAAAATTGATAATAATGATATTTTTAGTGAAATTTACAAAATGAGAAAGTTTAGTGAAATTAATCAAACGAGAAAGCTTTCTTCCAGTAAGCTAAATTTAAATTGTTTATGCGGGAGCAAAACTCGAACTTTCCCAGCGATGAACAGTTTAATACCTACCTAATGTAGTTACAGCATATCTTTTAGAGGAACGACCAACCCCTTTCTCTTTGTGGCCTTTGAATCAAAATTTCTGCTGAAAATTCATCCCCACCCACTTGTTTACATTTTAGTTTTTGCAACCTTAACTCTGAAATTCTGAAAATACCGGGTCACCGCCTCACTGGGTCCAGAAATATTGGCCCGCTTTCATATTTGCCATGTACCAATGAACGTTCGAAAAATTTGGACCTTTGATTAGACTCGAACCCACGACATTTCGCTGACTAATTTCGCTAATCATATTGCGAGGGTTATGTAAATTGCGCTTGCGCAGTTCTGTAACTACTTCCAGTGCTTTTTATTATTATCCTTGAAAATGCTTTTTATTTCTGCATTGTCTGCAATCTTATTCGGTTTGGGTGGTGCCTGAAGTTTTGACTTGAACCTGAGTATTTTGACACGGTGGTTAAGCATCTGATGTTTGAACAGGACCAGGAGACCGCGGGTTCGAGTTCCGCCAGGAGCTCGATTTTTTTCAGGAGCTTGGTAGTGTGCAACTTTCTACCATTCTTTAATGAGGACCGTTGCTCAATTGCAAAAGAGGAAAATCAAGAATTTCCTGACACCCTTTCATCTAGGGCTGATTTGTTTACATGAGTTAGAGCTGGATTTTATCAAGTCAAGAGTAGCGCACGTCTTCTTGACGAAGCAATTTGCATTGCTAAAATGAATTATGACCAAATCTTGTTAGGTTGGGGCGTAAATTTGGATGCTACAACTACAGATGAGACCCCAGTACGCAGTGAGTGTTTCTGATGATGAGTTCTTTAGACGATATAAACTGTCTCCTGTCTGTTTTCTACGGATATGCCCTCCAGGAACCTAGCTTTGTCTCAATTCTTGGTTTAATCTTCATTTATGGGTAAATATTGTTAAATATCAGCAAGTTAAAAGGGATTGAAATCAGCGTAATAAACTAGTCTCAACGTCCGTGGGTGTGGCTTAGTGGTAGAGTGTTCCACTAAGATCCAAAATTCGGCGGTTCGATCCCCGCCCTGGACAGTTTTCTTCTTTTCTTTCAGTCCTGATTTAAACTTTCTCTTACAGTGGTGTGGTAGTCGGTCAGTTACCCTTTAATGCCCTGCCGCGCTTCACTATTGAATGACCACGCCCTAGTGTTGATGATATTTCTTTATTCGCCAACAATACATTTCACAGTAGCATATATAGCATTACAGAATACATCTAGAGGAAGAGTATATGTCAGAAAACGACAAAACCGAGTGTTATGATGCAACATAAAGACGAAAACAAAATATCATGTTGGTTTTGCTAGAAGTCTTCGTTACTTTAGCTGAAGTTTTCAAAAACTTTTATCCACCTAAGCCTAAGCCTAATCCTTAAGCTCAGCATTAAGTCTCGCTAAGGTGAAGCCTCAGCCTAAGCCGAAAACAGAGAAACAATCGAAAATAAACCGAAAATTCAACCTACGAAACCAGCACAGATCTCATATTGCAACCACAAGTATGTACAAGTGCTACAGCACATCACAGCATTGCTCCAACAACAGAACTACGCTATCCCTCCCTCTACAAGAGCAGGGCACAGTTATAGTCGCACTGTTATTGTTCTTGTGAAAGGTTGAAATCAGGTTTGAAAGATGTGAAGAAAAGTGTCCAGGGCGAGGATCCAGAGACCGAGTTTCCGAACTTTGGTAGAGCACTGTTAGTGTTTGTCGCTGACCTGAGCTACCGGTCGGCCCGGCCACATTTTCCAGACTGGCATCCCCAACGGCCTTGCCGAGCTGGCTGATCTGCTCAGATTCTCATCCCTTTATTTTTCTTCATCTTTATTTTCCTCAATGAATAGTCAAAATTCAATTCCAAGGTCAACAAGCAAAAGTTGTATGCAAAAGTGTTGGAGAAGGTTTGGAGCTCAACTTTTTGAAAAGTATTGTGCCGGCTACGCAGAAAAGCTTTCGTCAGATGAGTTGATTGGTTGTTCTATCTTGCGGTTGTTGATGTTTTGTTTTCCGTGTATATATTTTCTATGGTTTACATTGAGTTTTGCTTTAGTGGTGTATTCCAAAAGTCGAGCTTTGCCTTATGAACTGCTGCCACTTTCATCAAACTTTTTATTTAATTCAACGGCGGCGTTTACAACAATATACCAAACTTAAAATCAGGAAGTCCGGAACTGACTTGTATCATTTATAGAGCAGAGAATAACTTCATTTGCATAATGTTCACTTTATAAATTCCGTATGTACTTCCTGCAGCAGGTTTTATTATACAAAGAAGGAAAAGAAGTGTATCACAATGACAAATAAACCGGTTTCTGAAACCCCCTCATATAGTTATCGCATATCAACTTTTTTCAGCGTTCATTTATTATGTGTTGCATAACTGACCACCCACAGAATAATGTATATAGCCGGCTACGCTGAGGCGTAGCCGGAGAAACATGCTTTTCCTCATTAAAGATCTAAAGCTATGAGAACTAATCTATTCAGTTGGCTGCGTAACATACGAAAAGCCAGACATCGCAGATTGATTCAAACCATCATCGCATTAATTCAACAGTAAAAAGTAAGGTTCGGTTAAATAGTAAAATCTACCATGTGTGTGCGGAAAAGCAATTGGATGTGCTGTTCAGAGAAATAATTAAATACTGGCTAGGTCTACCTAATAAACAAATCAAGGAATAAGTAAATCCTAAGAGAAATTTCTATTCATTCCAGGTGCTATGAAGGATTCAAAAACATTAGTCTGTTAACTTCAGAAAAGTCAACTAGACACTAGACTCAAGAATTCTGGCTAGTCTGCCTCTGTTTGTAACCTTAAATAATTAAAAAGCATAACTAATATCTAGAAAGTTTCCCATCTTATTCAGTATTTCCAGGATAATTTTCTGTCATAATTATTGTACTGACTACCTAGGAATGCTGCATTTTCTGGTATCTGTGATTATATCGTTCCTTATTTGCACCGATGGATACCGTAAGGATCAACCGGTTACAATAATCGAAGAAGGCTCGAATTATATCATTCTGAAGATCTGTGTAATGCGTTGTACTGTACGCTACGATGGCCTGATAGCGTTTCTACAGTCGGGCCCAGATACAGAATTTGACGATGCCTGCTGTTACAATCGACATGTTTATTATTAACAATAGCAGATAGCATAATTCTGATAATTAATAGTTAATAATCAACATATATCTTAAACTGTAGCTTGTATTGTGCTGGCTCGTACAGTGGTTTTTATGACTGAAAATAAAAATCAGTAGGATTGATACAGTCAAAACAGCCACAAGTCCACGGTTCCGTGCGGATGCGATGATATCACAATTGGAAGAATAAAATCAAAACATGGACATCCTGATCTGACTCTGGGTGTCCGTGTTTTCATTTTCATTCTTCAAATTGCAAATGAAAATTAATTGTTCGTTATTTCATTTGTCGGTAACACACAAAAAGCTGCTAATTCTTTTATTACACTGTGAGCAATATATATTTCGAAGAATGAGACATAGAAGAGTTAGATATGACTAAGGGAAGCAGGCATAGGAAAGTCTGATATCTCAGTTCAGCTGATGGCTTGATGGGGTAGCCCGTCTGACTGTCTGAGCGGAAGGGCAGTGGTTCGATCCACGCCCCGGGCCAATGCTTTACTTTCTATCCTGAGTGAAAAGCGGACCTTCCCGCTTCCCTCCTCACTCTCCTAGGTCCTGGTTTCAAGGATACACGGTGGTTGACTGACGCTTCCCGCCTTTGGTTAACCTCTGTTTTCTTGGTCCGCCAGCCCTTGGTTGAAGCGCTACATGGCGACGCTTAAACGTTACTGTCAGTGCTAGGGTTTCCTACTTGTTGTCGAGACTTCCCCACGACGGCAGAAGGCAGACTGAACTAAATCACGTTAAGGTGGTGGTAGGTAACGTTTACCGCTGTCATTTTCAAAACTGCATAACTTGCTCAATTTAACGACTTATATAGTAAATGATGCATCATTTTAAAGCTTTAAATGAGGACATTTGAGTAGTGTAGTCCAACTTTATGTGACTGCTTTCTACACGGAATTACACAGAGGAAACCATAAACCATTTTAAACAAGGATTTCAGAAATCTGTCCAAATTTATCCAACTTTGCTCTAGCCCATTCTGACGTGAAGAGTCTTGCCGAGCGTCATTTTTCTTTGTTTCGCCAGAAGTTACCTACAACACAAAAAGACACCAAAAACTAAAATTTTTCAAAATATCATGATTTTTCGACACTTCAAACGTGAATTACACAACTTTGTGAAAGATCCAACAAAAAACAAGAAAAATGACCCTCGGCAATAGTCGAAAAATGTTTTTGTGGAATGGTTTTTCGATTTATCGAGACAGTTCGGAGATATCCGTGTTGAAATAAACTGATTGCAGTTTTGAACAAGCAGAAGTTGTGTGCAAAAGTGTTGTTGAAAGGCCTGGAGCTGAACGTTTTGAAAAGTTGTGTGTCGGCTACGCAGAAAAGCTTTTACTCGATGAGTTGGTTGTCAGTGTTGATTGGTTTCGAGCTGATAGAAGTACTGTTTGCAGTTTCATCTTTATTTTTATTCTGCCGGAGGCGGTATACTTGTAATGGGTTGACCCATCTGAATTCATATGTTTTGCATGTAAATTGCTTTTCGCGGAGGATTTCCGTCCTATCTTCAACAAATGTCTCGGTTACGCTGGTTTTTTTGCCCAACAAACTTTTACGATTTTGCAAATTATAGAGCATCATTACAGTCAATTTAGTTCAGTTTCAACGCCCTGTAAATTGTTTTGCAAACGATCACTCTCTGCCTTTTCTCATATTACCGAAAATCGGGCGTTATTTGCCTGTCACTTGATTGGCAGAGGTTTAACAAATCAATAAATAGCTAAAACTGGTGTTACAATTTTCGTGTGCAAAGACTGATTTTGCGCTTGCACTGTATTTATTTCATTAGTGTTTGCTTTGCTTCAGAATTTAGATAAAATAAATTGTTTAAAATTAACATATATAGATAAATGATAATTTTTTGTCTCGCGGTTTACTCGACAAAATACGCTATAGTCAGAGTAGTGTAGTGGCTGGGGTGTCCGCTTGGCGCTGTTCCGGACACAGATCGAATTCTTCTTGCGGTATAATTTTAGTTTCACAATTGGCAGCGGCAAATGGCAATAAAATATATACTCCCATTCTTTTGTCTCAAAAACGGTAAATGTCGGGGAGTTGAAACTAGTCAAAAGTTAACGTCACCGTACACTAGAACAGTATGATGAAAACAAACAAAACGTTGAATACATAAATTCCAAACTCTACGGCGGTATTATTCCCCTTTTAAGGGGTAACCTGTTTCATTGAACCGAAAGTCGTGCTGCACACGATGTTTGATAGTTCCTCTGGCATAAAAATGCTTTGTATGTACCTGTACCATGGTACGTTGATTCAACTGAATACCAATGCCAGTGCTGTGCGCAAGTCTCTACCGTGTTCCACACAATCGGAGCATTAGTCGACTAGTTATAAGGCAGCGGAGTGGATAAACTAATACTTTTGCGAATATGTTGCAAACTTCCTGCTACGTTTATTTTTCCTAGATCAGAGCACAGGCTCATTTGCATAACAACCACATCCGAAAGCTTGTTATTCTTTGCTCTCTGTAGCGTGCACTCAGCTATATATACGCACGCAATTAACAAAGGAAAAGAGAGAGTGAGTTGTATAAATGATACTGATTTTGTAACGCAGCGGAAAAGTAAAGAAGTCTATCTAACACATTAATTATATAAACCAGTTTCTGAAACCCTCAATATACTCATCACAGATCTAGATTTATTCAGGTAGAAGTTAATGCTGTATTGCACAACTAACCACTCGGAGAATAATGTATAATAGCCGGTTACGCTGAGGCGTAGCCGGAAAAATCGGTTGGTAGCCACAACTTTAGCTAGACTCAAGTAATCAAGCTCATTTTTGCACAAAATATGTGCTTGTAGGAATGACTGTAGGAATGACTGTAGGAATGACCTGTAGGAACTTGGGCATAGTGTAGTTTCATTTGCAGCAATTGACAAAAATCTGAAAATTTGAAAATCGGCCGGTTTTTGACCACGAAAATCTTTAATCTCGTTTATCTCTCAGAATGTTGAATATGAAAGAATTCGTCCAAGAGCAAAGCTATGCAGTATAACGAACTCTTTCGATAGAATATGGTTTTTTCTAATTTCAGGCAAGTCTATGAGACTTAATCGTCAAAAATCAAAAATTTTCAAACTTTTTCATAAAGACTCCAGGATTGTTCAGGAATACCTGGAATAATAAATTACTTTTGCGAAAGTTATCACCCAAAATACGGGGAAAAATACCATCACCTTAAACTAATTTGCATATTCTCTGTGAAATACTTCCGTGTCTAACTTTTACTTAATTTGCGTTTAAATTTTCTTTTCCCAGCCTTCGTTATTCACCTCCACGTGGCTTAGTTATTTAGTAAGGAAACGTTGTTTACTTTTCTCTTGGTTTAGCATTATTTTTATAAGCTGTGCTCTCCCACACAGCCGTTTCGACACGTGTCTTATCTTGTAATCGGGTCAGGACTCAGGAAGGCAGGATACGAAGTCTTTCGAAACGATTCTGCATCATGAGCAGTGTAAAGACTTGGATCTGGTGGGAGTCGAACCAAGGACCTTTCAACTTGCAGTCAGTTAACCACTACACCACGGAGCCAGGAGAGCAGAGCACATAACTTCTATATCATTTGGTGCACTCTGTACAGCAGGTCAGAATTGTTTCAGTTTAAGCAGAGCAAACAGTTATTGTAAGCTTCCCTCATAAATTATCTTAGTATCTTTTAAAATGATATCTAGGAGTCTTAACCCTTAAGTTTTGATCGCGCCAGTGAAAATATAGTAGTCAAAAGTTACTACCATGACCTGTTGTGAAACTAGAAATTGAATTAAAAAGTGAATGAAATTTGAACGTTTGCACTAAATCAGAATTGTGCCTTGTACTTATATAAAAACCCGAAAAGAAGATTTTCCAATTTTCATACGGATGTGACCGAGTTCACATTGTGGAACAAAAGAAACAATGATACTTAGAAAGGCGAAACATACAAACTCATTCCAAAATACATTTTAATTATTGTGTTTAATTTTACAATTGTCTGCAAACTTTGGTTTACAACTTTTTGCTCCAGGGGTTCATGGTATGCTAACCATGCCATGACTAAACTGGTTGCCTGCGCTGGGAATGTGGTGCTCTCAGATCAGTATAAAAGCGAATCAGAGATCAGAGTAGATCAGTCTTCACTTCTCCTTTCTGATTCTGATTCCAACACCAGCTTTTCTGAGTCGTCATGAACGAGAGTCGCGAGAAGGCCTATCGTTTTGTGGCCTACTCTGCCGTGGGCTTCTCCGTCATCGCCATTCTGGCCGTTTCCGTGACCATGCCCATGGTCTACAACTATGTCAACAGTCTTCAGGCTCAGGTTCAACGGGAAATGCTCTACTGCAAGGTCAGTCAAGAGTTTATAATAGGAAGGGTAAGACACTCAGCTCGTTCTGCTGAAGTTTACCTGCGAGAATGCTCGGCACCTAAATGCAGGTCAATCGAAGGAGGGGATGTTTTCAACATAGAGCTCCCATACAGACAGATACAGGGTCAAAATGAAAGTTTGGTTCAGGTCCCAAATTACAAATATGTGACTCTGAGCACTTCTACCACAATGGACTGTTGGCCCAACGTGAGGTGTCAGGCAACACTTACCCCTGAAAGCAGGACCTAGGAGAGAGAGGGGAACAGGCAAGTTCAGCCTTTTACTCAGGATTGAAAGTAAAAATCAAACATTGCCCTTTGCCTCTTCCCTTGAAAGGGGCATGAACCACTGCACTTCCACAATGCAGTCAGACGTGCTAACCAGTACACCACAGGGCCAGCAGCTGAACTCCCATATCAGGTTTATCAATCTGCCCTATGCCTGCTTCCCTTACAAGAGTACAAGAGTCATTCACAATAGAGTTGTTTAAGAAGTCTTCAAAATTGTAATCATTGTTGCTGCTGTTTTAGAGTTCAGCGAAGGAAGTGAAGACGGACGTGAGCGCCTTCAGTCCGGAGCCCTTCATCTACCACCCGCCCTTCCAGCACCAGAATCGCACCATCGTCAAACGACAGGCACAGTGTGAAAGTAGGTGTTTACGATAAACTTTAATCAAATAACAACTTAAAACTTCAGTGCATGATTCTGATTCAGGTGGTAATGCAAATTTAATTCAGGCTTATTGAGTTAAACCTTTTCTTACATCGATTTAACACTAACTTAGCAACAGCTTCGTACAACGTAACGGTTAACGTTTTCATTTGTATACTGATAGACAATTGGTGTATTTGTATACTTTCTAATTAAAGGTGCTATTGGAAAAAAACCACTGAAGCCAATTAAAGAAGGTCATACACCACCGAAGATCCAAAAATTCAGATCTCCAAAGAGACTCGAACCCTCGACTTTTTGCGATTCAGGCCAACGCTCTGCCGACTGAGCTACGGAGCTATCAAATTCCTATTTCTAAATTTTTTAAATTTAATACAAATATTTTCCTATTTCAGGCTGCTGTCTGCCCGGACCCGAAGGTCCACCCGGAGCTCCAGGTCGAAACGGCCAACCAGGACGACCCGGAAAACCCGGTGCTCCCGGATTCCCCGGAAAACCACCACCTCTCTGTGACCCCGTGGATCCACCACCCTGCAGTCCTTGCCCTCAGGGACCACCAGGACCACCCGGACCTGACGGAGAGCCAGGTACATAGTTGCCCACAATTTGCTAAGTATGTTCTAACGCTCAGACTAAAGTTGTCCTAAAAGTGGTGAACTTTAGTTTCAATTAAAGTTAAATTAAATTCAATTTCAGTTAATTTTTCCGCTATAAAATGTGCCTCTGTGTATAATTTATAAAATATGAGCTGTCAGATAGATGTATGACTGTAAAAAGTATATATATATATATATATATATATATATATATATATATATATATATATATATATATATATATATATATATATATATATATAAGTTAAGCTTTAAATTCTAATATTTTCAGGACCACCCGGCCCACCCGGCGGCCCCGGAAATCCTGGCCAGGATGGAAATCCCGGACCTCCCGGACCTCCCGGGCCCGGCGGAGATCCCGGCCCAGACGGACCCGACGGACCTCCCGGTGACCCCGGTCCCAACGCCCCCAGCACTCCCAACACTCCCGGAGATCCCGGTGCTCCCGGCGAGCCCGGTCCACAGGGACCTCCTGGCCCAGACGGAGAGAGCGGTCGGCCTGGACCTCCCGGACCCCCTGGACCCAAGGGACTACCTGGTTCAGCTGGAGACCCAGCACCCGGTGGGAATCCCGGACCGGATGGACCCCCCGGGCCACCTGGACCTCCCGGTGAACCCGGTATCTGTCCCAAATACTGTGCTCTGGATGGTGGTGTCTTCTTTGAGGATGGAACACAAATCTAACCAGGACATTTAAGCTCAGACTTATCGATATTGGATCACGATTTTATTCGACTTTGTTGCTCAAGGTTGTTGTTACTGTCTGAAAAATTGTAAAAGCATAAAAATAAACTAATACTCAGTTTTCGCATTGAACCGCATAAGACAAACGAGAAGGCTGAAATATCTAATCCTAAAGGATCTTTGTAAGGGAAGCAGGCATAGGAAAGACTGGTATGGGAGGTCAGCTGATTTCTCTGTGGTGTAGCGGTTAGCGCGTCTGACTAGAAATCGAAAGGGCCATGCTTCGATTCCGAGCCAAGCCAGTTCTGTACTTTCAATAGTGAGTGAAAAGCTGAACTTTTCCTCTTCCCTTTTCTCTCCTAAAGGTGCACGGTTCAGGGTCTTCATGGTTCACCTGCAGTTGGTGGATGTGCTAAGTCTTTCTAATAAATCTTCACAAACTAACAGTTGAGCTTTACTACAAATAGTATCAATTTATTACAAAGTGTTTAATTACATGTCGGAGGTTAGCCACCAAACCCGCCTAAAATGCCGGAAACCGACTGCAGCGGGTTGGCTGCACCACCGAATTGTTGTTGCTGTTGCTGTTGCTGTTGCTGTCCCTTCAAGTGTTCAGTCAGTATTCGTCGGGCAAAAATTTCCTTTTCCGTCGGATAGACACAATCCGTTCCCTGATAGATGGGTGTCGGTTGATTCCAGAAAACCGGATTTCCGAATCGTTCCTCGGACAGGAATTCCTGAACCTCCGCATCGTAGTGATCGAAATATTCGGTCGGATCACGAGCCAGAACGCTCAGGTGGAGTTTGTTCTGATCTGTGGCCACCAGATACTGATAGGTATCGTTCATATCGGGCCCGGCCTTTATTACGTAGACTGAAACAGTGTACTAATTTGCATTTTTGCTTTATTAAAATGATCAAAAATGATCGAAAGAAAGTTGCACGCCACCGAGAACCCAAAAAATAAATCCACAATCTTGTGGCACAGCTGAGCATTGCTTAACTGAGTTACAGTTGCGCTTGGAAGTGTGCGAAATCTGTCAGCCAAGTAGAGACCCCAAAAATAAGAGTCTCGCTAAGAGGGATGCACACTTGTCTCGTCTGCAGGTCGGGAGGTACGTGGTTCGATTCATGGCGGAGCCAAATCCAGATATATCGGTTCTAGTTAGTCTCTAGTCAACAAAATCCTTTCGGTCAGTGAGGATCACTGAAACCTTAATAATAGTTATAATAATAGCAACAGCAGTTATGATAACAACAAAAAGATTATTATTTATTATTTAATTAAACACTTGAATTATAATTCAATTAAAATTAACACGCAAACTGGCTGATTACTTTTGCAATCACCGCACACTGCAACAACATAGATTCTTGCACTGATTTCAACCTTTCTGTTTTAGCTGTCATTTTAGCTTACATTGATGGGGATAAAAGTATTGATGAGGATAGACCCAGAACTGGCCCGGTCCGGTTTTGGACACATCCTTTAGGTAGCTCTCAATCGGGCCGGCCTTCGAGATGACCCTGTAGGCTTCTTCCATCGAAAACCCTTCCGGACCCATGACCAGATTAGGCTTAACTGAAATAAGAAAATTCAGGCAAAGCCGATAATATATGAAGGGCTTAAAATACAGAAACAGCCTCGACTAAAGAAACGTAATAGATTAAATGTATGTTCTATTTAATTCATTTCTGCTAATATTAAATCAGGGTTTTTTTTGAAAATCGGGACTGTGTCAAACTTGTGTCCAGCTAATTTTATTTGTGTCCAGCTAAGAAAAGTTGTGTCCAGAAACAAAAATTTCGCGCAGCGCAAATATAAGTGGTATTTAACGCGTTATTTTAGTGCAGGAATAAAATTTTGTTGTTGTGCGCACAAATTACATATATATATATATATATATATATATATATATATATATATTAGTGATGTGGATCGGATCGGATCGGCAGCCAAAATCACCTACCGATCCGATCCGCCAATTGGACGGCGATCCGATCCGATCCGATCCGATCCAGCCCCGGATCGGACCGATCCGATCCGATCCGACCATCATTTTAATTTTTAATTGTAGACACTTAAAATTTCTATTATATGTTTAAGTATGTTCCTTCCCATTTCCGATTACATTGCAAAACTCATGATCTAACTTCGCATCTGACTCGTATTGAATTTTGTTTTGGGAGTTTAAAACCTAGTGAGAACTATATAAAAGATAGTGAGAAGAGAAGATAAAGATAAAACAAAAAGGAGATAAAATTGAACTAGGGTGTAAAACCTAAAATGTGCGTACAAACTTTGGTAGTTTTATTGGAAGCTTAGTTTAATATACTATAAGCAATATATTTTTAAATCGTTCGGAAACGGAGACAACATTGAAAATCAGGAAAAATCCAGAGTCCCGGGTTTTATGTACAGAAAATCTAAAAAAATCAAAGACTTGCCAAAATTTATGCTCACTGAAAATTTAGATTCCGTGATCAAATAGATCTGGTTCCGAGCATTTTTGCTTTTACAATTTAGTCTACCAAAGTGCACCTAACTCTTCGAATTTTCGGTTTTTCAAAATTTCCGGATTTTGATTTTTTAAATCTCACAATGTGGTTATCATTTAAACGCTCTATGATCTGAACACGTTTTGTAATACAATCATTTTCCATAAATGCACTCAATGATTCCCAAATTCGCGAAAACAGGATTTTCGGGATGTATATATTTTCCATTACCAGCACTTATGGGTAATACTCGAAAGGTCTTGGCGAACCGAACAACTTTTGTAATACAACAAGATTCCAGAAATGCGGCCTGTTCCGAAATTCACGAAAAACTCCCTTTCCAAGAACAGTGAATTCTAGAAATTGGTACAGTTCCAGCTCATAATTAGATTTTAAATAATACCCTATAATTCAAATGTAAGTGCAAAAATATGGAGCTGAAACAACACTATTCAATCAGGGATACAAAATCCTGTACGTGCTACAATTTTAAAAATATTTTTCATAAATTAAAAAAAATAATATTAAATATTAGTCTTCGTGATTCAAACTCTATATGTAGGCTATTCTAAATCTCCAGTTCAGTACGATTCTAAAAATATGTTGTTGGCAAAACCAAAAACAAATTTTAAAACACCAAACCACAACTTTATCCCCATTTTCTCCCCCCCCCCACCCCCAACCCTTATTATTTTTGGCTTGCTTTAAAGGTAAGTTTGCAATAAACGACCGAAATTTGTAGCACACAATAATCGGTCGTACATATGTAAGCATCAGTGATGGAACCGGGTCACTTAGGCTTGACCCGGTTACCCGGTTATTCCTTGATCCTGTGACCCGGTGACCCGGTATTCTAAAAAATTCCAAAATTTGCAAAAATTTTTTGATTTTGCTTAAGAACGCTAAATTTTTGGCTTCCATGTTCCGTCACCTCTCCAAAAAGAATAACTACGACGTACTATGTTCGCTCTAGATATTATAAAATGTATGTATTTAATAGTAACTGTAGCATTTTCTAAATTTATCCAGAAATGAGTTGGCAAAACCAATAATTTATCCGTCTGCGAAATTTTGCAGGGCTTGTCCAAAAACAGAGTATTTTAAAAATTTGGTTTTTATTATGTATTGCGTTAAATTAAATTAAATTGTGCTTATCTTCAACATTTATGTACCTTGGTTGCAAAAATAATCTGCAAACCATGTAAAATACTAGATATATGCAATACTCATGAAACTGATATAGCTAAACTATGATCTGCCAGAGACAGACAGATTCACGTAACCTCAAGCTGCGAATGTGCTCAAGACTAAAATATAAAAACAGAGCAAATTAATATTGGACATCGAACTAAAATTTTAGCTAAAATTTTAGCTTGGTGAGCAAAAAATTTCAAATATTTCAAACAAATTCATAAAACCGGGTCAAGACCGGGTTGAAGCTTTTGACCCGGTGACCCGGTAACCCGGTTCCATCACTGATAAGCATATGCAGAAAATGCGTCCTGCGGATCTCTGCACTTCTGCGCAAAAGCACTTGGGTGAAAAATTTTCTTCCAATTTCAGACAACGTTCGTAGTAGTTGAGAACTGTTTATCATACCAAAAAAGTCAGCGGTACTGTGTTTATAAAGCGGAGCAGACTGTCCAAAAATTAATTACCAGAAAATATTAAAGAGCAGTTCCATTTGACTGTTTTTATTACATATAAAAATTTATTTATCCAGAGAAAGAAAATAAAACAAAAACATTAAAAACAGAAAACTCAACATTTGAGCAAAATTCAGATGAAAGATTTGAAAATTCTTTCGAAAAAGTTTTGCAATGTTGAAAAACTTTGTGCAAATTTGCAAATTTTGCCACATTTGCCGGATCGGCGATCCGGAAAAAGCAAGCCGATCCGATCCGGCCGATCCGATCCGAAAATTTGTCGATCCGATCCGATCCGATCCGACCCCGGATCGGTCGATCCGATCCGATCCGCCGATCCGATCCACATCACTAATATATATACGTATATAGTTTATTTACATATGTATATATATAGTTGTCTATTGTTCAGAGCACAAGCGTAGCAAGAAAAAAATTCGGCGGGGGGAACGGAAAAATTATTGGGGGGGCCTGGGGGGCGGAGCCCCCCAGAAGCTGAAAAACTTTTCTATTTAGTGACCTCCGTGGAATTTTTACAGAGCATTCTTTGAAATTAGAAAAAATATATTTAAGGCCCCCCACATGTTCATACACCCAAATAATGAGGCAGAAGCTGGTCAAAGTACTTTCAGATTGAAAAAGCTTTTGCAGCTTGCATTGCAAGGGTCACCGACGACACACTTTTCTTGTTGACGTCACAAGCCACAGGAATAACGGGCGTCTGGGGGGCGGAGCCCCCCAGAAGCCGAGGAATTTTTTAAAAACGAGCCTTCCAAGAAATTAATATTTACTAATTTTTGTACAAATATATAATGGCTAAAGCAACCTTGAAATTTCAACTGCCAAACGAACTAACTTCATGAGTTTGCTAAAGAAACTTTGCCCTAGAGGTGGATTTTCTAAGAAATTATTAAATAAAGTTAAATAAAGATACAAATAAAATAAGTAAAAATAGAAATGGTAAGCACAGTACGTAGGTATATACATACTAGCGAAACGATTAACCAAGCTAAGATAGGTAGGTAACCTAGGCTTGAAGGAAAAAGGTAATAGGTAGCTGGTAGGTAATGGTAGCTAGAGCGTTTTTAAAGATTCGGGATGCTCAGGAATTTTTTCTGGACACTTCTCTATAAATATTTAGCTGTGTCTAGCTTGTGTCCAGCTAAAATTTTTTGTGTCCAGCTAAGAAAATTTGTGTCTGGACACGCTCCTGGACACAAAAAACCGTGTATTAAATTAAATTCGTCTGACAATCTTTTCTTTAATATTGACGCAGACACTGGGCAGCAGAACCAACATGAGCCACTATTTTACAAACTCGGGAATTCTATTTGCAGAAAAAGCTTTAAAATGCTGCACAAAGATATAGAAATTTGAAATCATTGGTAAATTACTTTAAGGTGCTGGTTTCCTTTCGAGTATTTTTGACACATACGGCTTTAATCCTTTACGTAAATGGCCAAAACTTACGAAATAACCTATTTCCGTGCTCTTTAACATTCTGGGACCAGTCCCGTATTTTTAGGCCAAAAGATAAAAAAGTTTTGGTTTTTGGTCTTAAACTCCCAGTAGGTAGAGAAGACACGGGATTGGTTGTTATGGCTAGAAAGAGGACATGAAAATGAACATTTTTGCTTTTACAACCTTTGAGCTACCTCCAAATGGTTAAGTCAGTATACGCAAAAAACTGTCTTTATGGTCAAAATAATGGCCATTTTCGACGAAATCAGTTTTTTTTCGAAATTACTGCTACATGTTAAGGACAAAGTTGGCTTATTTATACTCAATCGATGCAGCATCCAAATGCTCATTTTAAGACTGCCTATTAGCCGGACTTTATTGCTTTAAGCTAGAGATTTGGCCGAAAAACCATTTTGGCAAAACTGCGATTATTTTGTTTCGAACATCGATTTCTCAAAAACTGCTCGACGGATTCCGGAGATGTTCGGAGGAATTGAAATTCGACTTCTGCGGAGGGATGTTTTTCTTGGTTTGGGCTAAAACGTATCGTGTAGTAAGAAAACTCAATGCGAAGTTGCGAAATTTCGTGTTACCGTGCATTTGGCCGATTTTCTCGACCGTTAAAATCCAAAAAACATCCCTCGGCCCATATGTCCTTCATATAGTGGCACAAAAAGAACTTTTGGCCGATTCTTCAGTTTTGAGAAATCGATGTTCAAAAATGTTTTGTCTATATTCATCCTGTTAGATGTCAGCATGTCAGAAAATTTCTGCTATTTTCTGCTAATTTTGCCAGTTTCGTAAGCCCATGTGAATGTTCAGATAATAAGCTTTAAAAGGATGTATAAAGCTCTTTGCAACTCCAAAAATTGCGAAAGGTATAGCATTTCAAAAAATCATCACTAAAGCACTGCACAACAGGATACCACCACCTTAAATTAAATTAAAAGGACGTGGCTAAGACAAAAAACCAAGAAAAAGTTTTCTTTGCATCCCCAAATTTAGGTCCGCTGACTTACAGTAAACGACCTGACAGTACATATTGGTCCGAAATACGTCAAAGTTGATGGCAGCCTTGTAAATCTGGTGCCATTTTCCCAGGAGCTTTGACGTCTCAACGTCTGTGGTGTTCACTGAGGTGAAGATGTCGCCGAAACCACCAAGAATTCGGGCAAGGATGTCCACATCTAGCTGTAATTAAGTAACAACGTACTAATTAAATTAAGGCTGAAGCCATCTCATTATGGCTAACCCAGAGTTGGAAGTGGGTCGCAATTTCGTGACCCGCGGGTACCCTGACCGCGACCCGCGACCCGCGACCCACGACCCACTGAGATCTCGTCGACCCACTTGACCCATTTCTTAAATTTGGACAGTTTTGCGGATTTAAGTACTCTATAGCATGCATCCAGCAAAATTAACACTTTAAAATGTACATAGTGAAGTATTTAAACTTTCAAACAAAAATTTGGCGTTCACAGCCAACTACATCAGATTTCATCTTCGTTTTCGTTAGTTCTGAGGATACTATGCTATCGCAAAAGTGATGGTATCTCGAACGATCAGTAGAATCAGTATTTAGGCAAAGCTTTGAAGATTTTCTTGTAGTAATTTCGTAAAAGTTTAGTTCGTTATTATTTATTTTTTACAACTGAGTAGCAACTGCCGCAGGAGTGTTTATATAAACTTGGATATGATAGCAAACTACCATGTTAGCTGATTATTTATATCATACACTTTATTAGTACCAATACAATTAGGAATGATTATCACTCTTTGAACTATGTATAATTGTTTATTGGAAGCAGCTCATGCTCGTTACGGAAAGATAGATTTGCAGGCTGTTGTAATAAGCTATTAACATTGTTTTAGCAAAAACGGTTTGTCAATCAATGCAGAAGCATTAAAGGCTTTGCGTGACAATAAAATGTTTATGCCAATGACCATGTCCGGGAGATATTACTGAAATATTTGAACTTTTTGACTGAAGATTCAAGACAGAATAGAAATAAATAATTTTAGCATAAAAGTAATAATATTATAGTCGAATAATAAAAGAAAAATTGAAACTTTAACATAAATTATAAATTTTCTGGTGAAAGTAGCCCAAAATTTAGCGTATAGATAGTATGAACAAAAATAATTCTTGACCCCCTCTGACCCGCGGGTACCCACTGACCTGAAAGTCGACCCACGGATACCCACGACCCACGGGTATCCGCGGGTACTCGCGACCCATTTCCAACTCTGGGCTAGCCTAATCATTTGCACAGTTTCTGAGAAATTAATTACTAAAATTAGCTTTACGTTAGATGTTATTTTAAAATAGCTTAAACAGCATAACAAACAATTCGTTGGATTAACTAGAATTTTTAATTCATAAGTTTTTAAAGCCTTTACTTTTGCAGTATTGTACCTACATAATATAGCCTAAACCAGGAATTAACATCCCAACCTCGGTTTTACTTAGCCATTTTTACACGTCAAATTAAACAGGATCTAGCCAGTTAGCTGGTATTTACGCGTTGATAGGACTGTCCGTGAAAGATACAACTTATGGAAAATAGCAGTAAGTTCGTAAAATTCTTACCACTCCTTCGCCGATTGCTCGCGATCGTGGAACAAATAAGGCTACCAGAATCAGGCTAAAACAGAGGAAAACTTGCATTCTTTTTGCAAAACTAATAGGACAATCAAATGACACTCTCTGCAGACTATTCTAGTATCGGCGTTAAGTCACTACTGCTATGTTGTGGGTAGTTGAACTTCAGCCACTAAAAGTGTGACCCAGTTGAAAGCGAAATGCGACCTACATCCTGACTGCTCTTTTCATGTTGTACATTTTAAACTGACACATACATACAGGTGAATTGTATGGACGAAAAAATTACTAGCAAAAGGAGCATAAAATTTCTCTTTTGTTGTGAAAGCTTGTTTATTTGGCCAACGTTGGTTTAGGAAGAGCTGAGTGTCTCACTCTCGGTGCCTTTTCCCGCAAGAATTAAGCGGGGGTGAACGAGTTAAAGTTGACTTCGTTCTTTTCTTGATAGAGTTAAACAAGGGAATGCCAGACTTAAACCAGGCAGACGAGTTAGCTTTAAGTCAACTGTACTTGTTGTACTTTAACCGTTCCTAAAAATCTTTAAGCACAGCTTAGGAACTCTCAGGAACAAGTGCCCAAGTACTTAGCTAAACTAGCTTTCAACTTTCATTGATAAAACTGCAATTTCCATAATGTCCCAGTATCTCACAGACTATCAAACATTCATAAATCATTTTGTATTGGGCCAGATATCGACTCTTTTACATTGTGTACTACATGATTAATTTCTGTAGTCGAGGTAATTTAAGGATTTTTTATTAATTTTATTTTATTTTTATTATCTGACAATAAAAATGAAATTGGACGGTTGTCCTTGTAGCTTAGTTGGCAGACCGCTCGGGCGGAGAGCGAGAAGTTACTGGATAAATTCCCAGCAAAGGCCGGCCATCACCAGTTTTGCCAAAATTTTTAGCATTATACATACATACAGCTGTTTAGATAACGTACGTTACATTTAAATTACATTACTGTAGCGCTTCTACCAGGCTGGAGGACCAAGTGGAATAAACCAAGGACAAGCCCAAGACGGGAGGCGTCAGGTACCCTCGTAACCACGAAATCAGGACCTAGAAGAGAGAAGGGAAGAGGAAGGTTCAGCTTTTCACTCACCATTGAAAGTAAAGAATTGGTCCTCTCGGGAATCGAACTACGGCCCTTCTGATTTGCAGTCAGACGTGCTAACCACTACACCACAGGGCCATCAGCTGAAATACCATATCAGACTTATCAGTCTTTCCTATGCCTGCTTCCCTTTTACATTGATACAAACAGTTACTCAATCGGCCGGCCAACGACTCTAGTAAACAATAGTATATAAGAGCGCCCACAGTGCTTAAATTTCTCGCGTCAATAGTTTTGCCTTCAGGCAGAACAAAGAAATCTTAAATAAATTATTTAAAAGACATGTCACTACAGCACCCATGGCTAGAAAAATGTTTGAACCAGATGGGGATCGAACCCACAATCTTGGGCTCAGAACACCTACGCTCTGTTGTTCGTTTACAACCAGTTTGGTCTGAGAGCTTTGAAAATATCTATGACATAATAATTTTAGGCCTATTGAAAGGACGATATAATGAATTGTGTTTATCATCTATTCAACGGCAGAGAACATCTGAACAAAAGTAAATACAATGAAGAATCTTTCTAGTATTAACCGAAAATTTTTAAGTAAATAATCTAATCGCACCCCCTCTGTTCTTTGTGCTCAAATACTTAATTAGTTAGCAAAACCAATTAATATTAATTAAAAACTAGCGCCTATATAGTAGAACGTCTTCAGTTTAAACGATAAAATAAACTTAATCTATTTATTTTTCTTTCATTAAACATTCTAGCTTAATTATCCTTGTTTTTATTATTACCAGTACCCCCTATCCCTTCTAACTTGTATATCAATAAACTAGAGTAACAAAGACGAATTCTATTTTGATTTCTTAAAGCCTTTTGCAGATCACAGGCTGATCAAACAAAGATCTGGCTATAAAAAGCGGGCTGGTTGATCGGAGGGATTCGTTGAGCTCTGGTGTTTTGATTCACAAGAATGCGTTCTCTTCTCTCACTCGCATTGCTGGCTCTTTTGGGCCTGGCCTATGTCAGTGCTGATGCTGTGGGTGAGTCACTCAAGGGTCCCTTTTTAGGAACAGAAAATGTGACAAGCCGAGAATTTCAAATTCTATTGGCAACGCTTGTGCCGTCGAGTGAACGTCTTGTGCTTGTGCGCTGGTGTGAACCCGACCTTCAGGAGTTGCTTAAAGAGTAACTTTTGACTTGAGTATAATCTACTTTTTCCTGGAAAGTCTGGAAAGTCTACAGCATGACGAAACACCATGATTCCATTTTAAAGACAAACGGGCTTTAGCCGCAGGGTGAAACAAACTGAAACAATTGAAATTGACCCAATTCGTTTCGTGTCCAGTGCTGGACGGATTAAACAGTTTATTTTTATGCACCTCAGCAGAATTAACTGAGTTAATGTGTTACCACTCACTTTCATTAAATCTAGGGGTCACTGGCTATGCGTAGCTAATTCCATTTCTCTTGCATTGAGCAAGGACGCTACGACCAGAATATGCGATAGTAATTTCTGACTGGTAGGTAGTAGGGTCCAAATATCAGCTTAGATAGGAAGAATTGCCTCTGTCACTTCTCGAAAAGGCTACTCTTTGCAAAAACGACCAGTAGGCATAAATCCAAGTTCGTTTGTAAAGGAAGAATACGTTGTCTCCATAAATTTGCATTGTTTGCAGAATCCGAGATCGTCAATCCGGAGGAAGGACCGGAAGATCACGGAAAAACTCAGCCAATCCTGAGTAAGTTTGTGAAATTTTAGCTGATTCTTAAAATATACAGCAAATATATAATAAAATAAATAAAAATAAATATATGAAATACATATAAAATATACCTGTAAAGTATACAGACTGGAAAGGCCTCAATCAATATCGATGCCAGATTATATCGGAACCTTCACCACGCTTCACCGAAGCCTTGATTTGAATGCCTGACAAATTCAAGCAAAACCGATGGCCCTTATCTCAGCGATTCTGAGAGAGAGAGAGAGAGAGAGCGTGCAGACACTGTTTGTTGTTGTCCAAAGTAGGCAATAGTTCGACAGGTTCGTCTTAGTTCAAACGCATATAAACGTAGACTTAATAATGATGCCGAGATATCGACCATAATGTGAGGAGAATCTTGCGAGCTTAGAAGAGCCGAGTTTCACAACCTTTCTTATAAATTTGTATACTTTTTCAAGCTGGTCCCAATGAGAATGGTGATGAGATCGCAGAAGGAGATATGGTCGTCAAAAAGGGTGAAGGTGCCGAGGTAGGATAATCGGAGATTGGTTTCATGAAACTACTACTCAACTTCGATTTGATCGATTTGACTATTTTATCAAACGTTAAATGAAGAGTTAAAGGTAAACAGATTGTTTTAAGAAGGGTGTTACCATACGAGGTCAACGGAAAAAG
Source organism: Trissonchulus latispiculum (assembly GCA_030248195.1). Taxonomy (NCBI): domain Eukaryota; kingdom Metazoa; phylum Nematoda; class Enoplea; order Enoplida; family Ironidae; genus Trissonchulus; species Trissonchulus latispiculum. Next base: position 53,556 of record JASAND010015342.1, on the reverse strand, counting down.
CTGCAGTGCATACAATGCGATTCAGGCAGCTATTTACTTTTACAGAATAAGTAAAAATCTTGTTGTAAACATGAGATGAAAGAATTTCACTTTGAAGACCTAACTAGCCATTGAGGCAACTTTTTAGCAGAATTTTGACTTTTCCGTGTGGTTTATCTCGTAAGTGTAGCAATTTAAGAAGGTGCTTCCTGAAGAATATGCGGAAGTAATGCGCATATTTCGTTTACGCCGGTTTGCTCATGGTAATCCCTGAAAAGCCTGAAAAATCACTCGCATTTTATCTGTTTTCAGAACCGCAATGCCATCAGGGACCAAAACAAGAAGTGGCCAAAGAGAAGCGACGGAAATGTTTACGTTCCTTTCGTCTTTGACAGTTCTTTGCGTGAGTTCACAGGGCACAGTTTTAGACTTTTCGTAAATTCTTAGCAGTCGAAGTAGTCTTAAAGTACGCAGCCCATTTGTGAATTGAAACCGCTATACGGTCTGGCACGGCAGTTTAGCTCTCAAAAGGTTAAGTTTCGTGTAGCTGATAGCAATTCCACTGTGTAAGCGTTGAAATCAGGATTGAAAGATGTGAAGAAAAGTGTCCAAGCAGACGATCGAATCAGCGAGTTGGCTGAGCTGCAGTCGAGAAATCTAAATCGTAATAACTTGTATGCTGATTTAAGCCTTCGGTGAAGTTGGTTTCGGTACAAGTGAAACACTGATATTTAACAGAGCAAAGTAGTCGATTTGAATCTACCCGATGCCTGAATTATTTACCCTATTTCGGATTTCCCGTCGCGCGGAATGCATCGGATTTTATCCTAAAACTACGCACGCGATTGAAAAATCACGTCGAAAACGGCCAATTTTTACGCACCCGAATCTTTTTATGGTGATTTCTGAACATGCACCGAAATTCCAACCCTCCTCCGCGAAACACATTGCTCGGATAACGGCGCTGTAGCGACGATTTCAGTTCTTCCATCATAATTCGCAAAAAAGCAATCAGATAGCTTTATTGTGCTTTAGCCGATGCCATGAAGCAGTCCGTTCGTCATGCCATCAAGGATTACAATAAGTATTCCTGCATCCGTTGGGTTGAACGATCCAACGAACAGGAATATGTATCCTTCTTCCTTGGAAACGGGTAAACAGCTGACGATAAATACATAAGTATAATGTGTATGATGTATCGATACCAATCCTGAGCGTGACGTTGAATTTTATACTTGAATTCTGCATCTGCGTTCTACATTGATTGAAAAACTGACCCCAAACATTTCATGCTGCCATCGAAGATGCACCAAATACCCACCTTACCTCCTTGCATACCTCTGAAATGGAGGAAACCTTATGAGTACACTCTGGGGTGAGCAAGTGAAACCAAATTTTTGCGTTGTTTGCAAGTATCTGGAATTTTGCAAGACAAAGTCCAAGCAGGCAGATATTGGGTTGGGTAAGCTACAGACTTAGCCTTAACTTTGACATTAACATTTAACTTGCTTTAAAGTATGTGTGTCCTCCCTATTGTTAGTTCAAGTTATAGTTTAGCTTAGTTTCAGTTCTTTGCAAATGCTGACTTTTCTCTGATCATCTTCAGATTTGTCATTTACTTTTGCTGTTTCAGATGCTGGTCCTGGATCGGAGATCAACACCAGTCCCCTCAGCAGATCTCTCTGGGCTGGGGCTGTGAGTACAAGGGTACTGCTGCCCACGAAATGATGCACTGTCTTGGCTTTGATCATGAACAGACCAGACCTGATCGAGATCAATATGTCAGCATCAACTTCAACAACATCCAACAAGGTTATAAACAGCTTCTTTAACAAATTTGTGTTTGTTTAACTTGTTCTACTTCTGAGATTTCTGCTGTCTATAGCTTGTACTACTCAACAATCAACAGCTATGTAGCAAGTTCAAATCGCCTATTCCTTACATTAGTATTCGATTTAGTCACCTTAAGCATCATTAATGTTATCAAAGCTGTCGCAATAATTCTATTTTAGTTTTCAACATTTACGGTGCGAGTATAGTTGCATCTTGTATGTAGTATCTGTGTTTGCACAAGATTGCTTTTTTACGTTTTCCAACAGTTTTTTACAAATCTGAATTTTAGGTCAGGAACACAACTTCAAATTCTGTCAAGACTGTACCACTCAAGACATGCCCTACGATTACTCCAGGTTGGCCTAAATAATTTAGTTTCTTATGGTTTTTCCATAATGGTCATTATGGTGATAACATTAATTTATCCTTAGTTAATTTTGACTCGGTTAGCTTGGTTATAGAGCGTCTGCATTCTACGCGAGATCAATTCTCGAGCTGGTCATTTTTCTGCTCCTCTTTAAGTCACATATTAAAAGCTTTCCCACTGATTCAATTGTGAGCCAGATTTTAATTCAGTTCAAAATTCATTCACACACACCCTGCAGTTCGCTAGTGAGTCTAGTAAGTGAAACCGTTGCCTAAGAGTTGCCAAGGTCTTGTCGTGTCTACAGCTTCAACGATTTCAAACAATTCGGACCTCAGGCGGGCATTGAACGCATGACAACAGGAGTATCGCTTCAATCGCTCTGCCAACGCAGCTACCGAGGCCACAGTTGCATCAAGCTAGCAGCCGTTTTAGCTTCGCATCCAAACTGAAGTAGCACTAAAAGCTGTGCGCTCTGCAAGGCGAACGGCATAGTACTCTTTCTTAACGCAAGCATTTATTAAACTGAAGTTAACCCTGTCCATACAAACTACAGTATTATTATTTCAGTGTGATGCACTATGAAACCAAGGCTTTCTCAAAGAATGGTCAACCAACAATTGTTCCAAAGAAATCTGGGTATGTGCAATACTCTATCCCTTTCTGCTAATCCATTTTCTTTAACAAAAATTAATAACCGACAGCATTATGAAACTGTATTATGCATTTATTATATATATATTCTATTTATTTTAGAGCTAATATCGGTCAACGACGCGGTCTGTCAGTTTTGGACTTCAAAAAGTTGAATAAACTTTACGGCTGTGAAGGAATTGACCTCACCAATGTCGGAAAGGGTATGTGTACTAAAATTTGAATCGTTTACCCTTCATCAGCATCAAGTCTAAAAACGCAAATGGAAATTGGAAACCCATCAAGTAAAGCCTGCTGCCTACTGAAGCTGTTTGCCATTTTTGATGCTCCAAGCTATTTTTTGTTTTTTTTGTTTTTCAGACTGCGAAGACTATCACGAAAAGTGTGCTGAATGGGCTTCGGGCAAAGAATGCCAAAACAACCCAACCTACATGAAGGCTCAGTGCGCCAAATCCTGTGGTGTTTGCGGTGGCGGAAGCGGCGGTGGAGGCGGTGGCGGAAATGGCGGAGGTAAAATTCTCTTGCAAAAGTTTATGCTAAGTGACCTCTTAATAGAAGGATTCCACCGAAGCTACTGTGGCTCAGTTAGAGTTAGTGCGTCTGTGTGTTAAGCAGAAGATTGCAGGTATGGAGACCAATCTATCCAGGCTCTAGGCTGTGTGCAAACAAACAGCTAGCAGCGGTTTCCTAATTCGACAGATTTATTTTCTTAAATACATAGTTTGTCCTACATAGTTAGTCTTAACTGTAGACAACGGGTTTAGAACAAAAACCTATTTCATGAATTCTTATTTCTCTTGCCATGTCAGGCTTTCCAGCAGTTTCTAATGTAATATTTCAATAATAAATCTACCATCAGTTGCTGATGTTTGTTCCAGAAAGTATCTAGTATAATTACACAGGAAAATAAAACATTTCTGAAATCAGAAGAAGTTTTCAGAACGGACCATAGAAAACCAAGGATTACGTGTATTGACCCTGTGTGCGTGACCCTATAGCGTAGTCTAAGATACTCTACATATTTCCCTTGGAGTTAGAAAAGGAGTCCTAACCAACGCAAACAAACCTTGGGAGTCTATGAGCGACAGCAATTAACAATTTCCACAGAGAACCAAAAAACAGATATTGTACCTCCCAGATAACAGAACGATCAGAAAACAGCATACAGCTACTCGAAAGAGTAAGTCCGAAAAACTAGCAGATTGCCCAAACTAATTTCTGCAAATACCCAAAACAAGGTCTAACAATATGTAATAATAATAATAATAATAACATTATCAGCCAATCTTTACTAATACTGACGCTTATTACCTAAGTCATTTTCGTAAGCTCAGACATTGGCCAGAAAACACCCGGTCCTTTAGTACGTAGAATCAGGTATGCAAAAAATTATATCTTTTTTGTAAGTGCTGAGTTCACAGGGGAAAACAGAGTAGGTTTATTTGATTTACAGACTGTCAGGATAAGCAGAGCCTCTGCGCTGAATGGGCTAGCAATAAGGAGTGTGAGAAAAACCCAGGCTACATGAATGACAATTGTGCCAAATCTTGCAATCGTTGCGGTGGCGGTGGCAACCAAGGAGGAGGAAATGCCAGTAGGACACCATTTTCTAACATAAAAATAGTTTAAGGTTGTGATTCCTTTTGGAGACATCAACTTTGAACCATTATAACTCATTCATTATTTGGAGTTAAGAAGCCGGTTTTATATCAAAATGTAGCTTATCATTTTCTCTTTCTAATGAATACAACGAAACTAATTTTGATTTTCGAAAAAAATTTTAACAGATTTTTGAAGAAGTGCAATTTTTCAGATTTTTTTGCAGGCTGAAGTAAATTTTTTCGTGAGACATCGGTTAAATCACTGGATACCTCTGTCAAATAGCTGGGGGCCCTTTTTCAATTATTTTGAAATCGCTCTTCGTTATAGAGAAATTGGCTAAAATGTAAGCACCACCTGGATTTTGCCCACTTTTCCCAACTTCAGCAAGCTACTACTTTAGCTAGCAAACAGCAATCGGGACAACTAAAAAAGGGTCCCGGGGTATTTTTGTGTAGAACATATGCGATAAGCGGCAACCGTCTAGGTGGCATAGTGAATTCTCCACAATCGCTGGAAAAAATTTGGTCATGTTTTTGCAAAAACTACATTTTGTAGCATAGCAACCTACGGGGTGGCAATTGGAAGATGACCATGCCTCCGATAATTGTCCTCTGAGAGACATTCAAATCGACACCTTTAGTTTAATTTTACGGCTTGCGTAGCTTAAGTTATAACGCTTTATTTGATTTTTGCAGAAATGACAACTTTTGGACGCCAAAATCAAACAATTGGCTATATCTCACGATAGAGAAAAGCTAGAAAGTTGCTTCAAAAAGCAAAAATGTAGAGCATAACGAGCTCGTTCGGATGAACATGGCTATGACAATGCAGCTGCTGTCAAACCGTCGAAAATTGCCAAAAACTGTCCTGAACGCAAATGTCAAAGTTTTGAACCGGGATTGCGAGGAGGATGTTAGAACGCTAAAATACGTGTTTTTGGAATGTTTCATCAAATTTCATCTTGATTTGGACCGTCAACCAACAAAACGTGCCCAAAAGGAATCACCTCCTTAAACAGCAAAGCGTTTCTGTGTACAAATACGACGAAAGACTCATTTCACAGGCTCTGCCAGTCAATTGTGAAGAAAATTTTCAAAGAATACAACATGTCACACTTTCAATTTGATGCTGCGAAAAAAGAATCTACAAATTTTCTCACAAATATAAGATTACGTCGGTGTGTTATTGCTTTGTTAAACTCTTGCTGTACATCTGAAGTTTTATTTGCAGATTGCAAGGATCGAACTAACTGCAGTCAGTATACTCAGAGTCAGTGTTCTAACAGTGGAATGGATTATTGGTGCCCCAAATACTGCAACAAATGCTAGAACTAGAAGACAAAATCCTAAAGGTTCTAAATTCTGATTATGGCCAATGAATAAACATATACTACCTGTCGGCTAGACAATATTACAAACAACAAACTAGATTCTGTTGCTATAAATTAAGTTTACCTGCTGCGTTATTGATCTCCAAGACATTCTGTTTTTACATTGTCCAAATAATGTACTCAGCGAAAATACCAAAAAGAAACTTAGTAGTAACCAATGTGTGACTAGCCAAATATTAGGCTCGCTTTACCAAATGCGTCTATCGAAACATTTGGAGTACACCATTTTAGCGAGATTCCGCAGAATAGCATATGAAAACCCAGCCAGCTGAATTCCACTTTTTTCACTTTTTCAGTAGCTTTGGAAGTTGAGCTTTAACTTTAAGTGGTGCTTTGCAGTCCCCTTAGCTGAAACTTTCTAAATGTAATAATAACTAGCCAATTGCTGCAGCCCTCGTGCTGCACTAGAGTACCAAAATTTGGCTTGAATTGTAACTGCGGAATCTCCCTATAATGGTGTACTCAAAATCTTTTGATAGACGCTGTGATTTGATAGAATAGTGGCTAGTGCTCCCGGTGACGGGACCAATACCATAGCTGGCAAATGGCAATGAAATTGACAACCAAAAGTAACAGATAGGAGCAAAACTGCGAACAATAAAAATATTCATGAAAAGACTCATGAATGTCTGATTTGTGACAGGGAATGTTTCCATAGGCTTGCAGGACTGCGTACATTCAATGCAAGTGTTTGCAAAATTCGCGTTGACTGTTCTGTTCATTTTGAACTGTGCTATTTTTGAACAACATTTGATACGAAAATTTGAAACCTGAGCAATAGGTTGTTTGAATCACAAGATTTTACCGTGAAAAAGTGTGGGAGGGGCTTAATTTCGATAGCTTTGCCGAATGCAAGTTATTATAGAGAAAGATTTGGTGAGTATTTTCGGCTAATAAACTATAATCCCATATTCATCTCAACCCGATTTCTAATTATACTCAGGATTTAGACCTATTTTGATCATAATTTCTAAATCCCGTCTTTAAGATCAGGCTTAAACGCTGAGATTCCAGTTTGTCATACAACAGCTAAGTAAGGTATGGGATTAAAGTTGTCGTTGGATTATCTTAATCCGACATGCTTGACAGTTTTAGTTGACAGCTGCTTTGCTCTAAGTGTCTTAAAAGAAGGATTTTAAATTAATCTGCTTAGTATCGCTTGTCAAAATTAGTTAGATCGGATTAAGCTAAGTGGAGATCAAGGGTGTCAGAAGGCTTTAAAAGAAACACCCGATAGCTTCTTCCACACCAATCTGAGATCCAAGTCAATCCAGTTTCCATATCTTACACAAGTTTGTCTATAACCATATTATATGATGATGAAATCGCTTGCTTTGATTCTGATCTTGGTGGTATGTCTGGGATCGATTTCGGATCCGACCGAAGCCGTTGGGATCTTCATTTCCAGGCCCATGCAGCATCTACACTGGGGTTTCATGCGTCTCAACCGGGATGAGTTCAAGAAAGAACAGGAAAAGCTGGGCAACAAAGTAATGTTTGAGTAGCACGAAGATTAATTGAAGAGCTTAACTGAGACAGCTTTGATTGTATTATGTTGTCAGTATGCGTTTATGTGATTAAATGATTTTCTTCAGACGACTTGTTTCTCATTTGTACAAGAGGTGGGGCCAATCGTATCAATACCTAGGAACAGATGAGTTTACAGATTCGAGTTCATGTGACAATTCCCAATTCCTTAGCAGAATTGGTAAACAGTTCTTAATGGACAGACGTTCCACATTTTGTAAGAACGTTGTAAGCGCATGTGAACAGGAATAATAGGGTACCCAACATCCGGGTATCCGTAGTTCTGCACTCATTGTTTTTCGTTGAAAAGCGAAATTATATGAACACATTTGACGAAGGATTGTGACCGTCTATTTTATTTTCCTTTGGCTCTGATCAGTTAACTGCTCAAAAGTACTACCGAGGAAAAATGTATTGAGGATCTTGTTATTTTTTGAAATCAGACTGTATCACCAACTCAGCAAAATCACCTACAGAGTCTAATCTATCCGTCACATTGTTAGTATAAAGCAGGCGCGCACATAGGGAGGAAATATTTTCTAAAATCAAATGTAACACAACTTTAATGAGTAATAAAGGACAATATGCTCCTTCTGTAACACCACGGAAACGTATTTTGCTGTTAAACCTTTGTATAGCAAAAGAAATAAAAGATAAAACTTTATTACCATTTCCCAAATACATCCGCATTGTGAAAAACAATAACATGAAGGGTACAGCATGAGGGGTTAACAAACAATAACATGAAAACATGACATTAATACTTAAAGGGTCCTCTATGTTTTAATCCTCGGATTCTGCAGGCTTCCATCAGTCATGGAATTGTGACGATGCTCGCAAGTTGCTTTGCTCGTCAGCGTCATGCCGGCGAAGGCTGTGGGTGCTGTAATTAGCAGTAATAGCTCGGCAGCTTATCTGATTACATTCTCAGTTAAAGGAATTCTCATTATACGTGGACACAAGCAGAGAGGATTCGATTTATTAGCAGCATCATAACAAGTTACCAAATAACTAAAGATTCATTTAGTATTGTATAGAATCTCACATTTGCTCATCAGCTACTTTTCGAATGCTCCCTCCCAATGCTAGTAGACCAAAAAACTGAGAAGTAGCAAAGTAGCGAATCCTTAAGACATTAGACACTGACTAAACTCACACTCCACTCTGAAAGAACAGATTGTTCGAAATTGGTAGCTGCACATTCGCCCGCCATTCACTATTGCGACAGTTTTCTTTAAATGTTAATCTATCCTTTGTTCCACGTCTTTCTGGTTATTATGATCCAAATACAACAGGCTCCAAGTAGCTTCTGCACATTCAGGAAATTCTGCTAATTCTGTTCAAATAAAAGAAATTGCATAGCAAATTCCAATGGCATGGGAACCTGCATCCTCATGTTCTGTTCCTTCTACACCTATTTACCTTGAGCCACTAGTCTTCGAGTTTTGTCAGATGCTTGGCAAACTCAATTGAAAATAAGACAACATGTAATAGGGAGACGTTGCGCCTGTCCCTTTTGTGAGCTGAGTGTATATTTTTAGTGAGTTTATTTTAATGTGAAAATGGTATTTTTAGTGAGAAATGTGTATTGTGTAAAATTGTGTGAAATTGTGTTGAAATTGGTGTGAAATTGGTTATTTTCTATGTTAAAATGTATTATGTTTTATTCAACCCACTTAGCTGCTAGGTGGCGCTGCTCTTCTTTTGAGAAGACTCTGGATGCGCTCAGAGCTTCTCGTCTGCAAAGGGGGTCTCAAAAGTAACCAATCAAAATTCACCAGGCGTCTCTCTCAGCCTCTCCTTCAAAAACCAGTCAGTCTTATCTTTTCAGTCTCTCGTGTGCGGCCGTTATCTTTACTGTGGCCTTATTTAATTTGTGCTATTTTTGCTCTACACTTTGGATCTCCCTTTGGTGTTGTAAGTTATTGATTGGTTTTATTTTCTTTTATAGACTCCGAGGCGACATTGTGAGTCGAACCAAAAGTTATTAGTGGTTTAATATATTTGTGTTTTATTTTATTCTATTTAATAATTAACATAGTGCTTTGTTTTCAGGAAACGTTTTCAAATGCTACGCTTTATACTGTTGTCAGCCGCGACGGCTTAGGGAATTATTTTTGAGAAATTAGTGTGAAGTGGGCTTATATTGTGGGGTGGTATTGTGTGTTGTATTATTGACACTGTAATTTATGAAAGTGTTTAATTAGTATAGTCTAAATTTAATTTGCTTTCAAAATTTACCATGTCGGACTATTTTTGTATTTGGCTATGAATGCTTCTTTATTTATGCTTACATTTCGGGAGTCACTCCCCTTATTGTTGCAATTCTTTATTAAATGCGGTCTCAGTTACTGAGCCGTTAGGGTGTTTAGTTTAGGATTTATTAGTCTTGTGTAATCGGTAGGTAAGGTTCTGAGCTAATACCTGATTTAGGTAGTTTAATTATTCTTTGAGCGTGTATTTAATTTAACCAAAGTACTTTCGGTTGTCGATAGTTAGGTCTTATTTGTCCCCTTAGGTGGCTTTACTTAGTTGTCGGTTAGGTCTAAATTCTTGGCGAGATCCTGCCTAGGTTGACTGGAACATAAGTCTCCTCCAGGTTCGTCGTTTCCATTTGCGCACAATTTCCACCCGTAAAGTTTGGTTAGCTATACCTTTCCAACTTTACAAACATTTAGTTTCCCGAATGTTTTAGCGAGTTTTAGGAAATTCAGCAGATTGCAATAGTAACTTAAAACAAGGTTCAATATAAAATATGGGCACCAATACAACAGAATCTTCTCAATACAATAATGCAACAAAGCATAATAATTTCATATGACACAATTGAGCAAACGTACGCCCATTATCTCCTGGTGAAAAACACATATACAGACAAACAACTTCAGCCCTAAAAGGGGTAGTATTCTGAAAGTACACACTTAAGGGGGGGCTACTAAAATCGACATTCCCCGACTTTGTCTGACTGGCCTACCTTTGCCTAAGTTATAGAGCATGGGTGTGGTCAAAACATATCGGGTACTGAGATCTTAGCTGCCTTCCAGCCATGTGCAGCCGTCGCGTTTAGGTGCCCGATCCCCCTTTTTCACAGCTACCAACATAATTGATTTGGTTGCAAGACACTAACTACAAAGTAGCCATTTGTCATTATGATTTGGCACATGTGCCTCTATCTGCAGAAAAATACTAGACGTCTGTATATTATCTGCATCTTAAGGAATTACTCTTCAAAGTTGAAGTTTCCGCACAAATTTAAAAAATTTTGGTTAACGACAGCAAAATATTACTACTGGTGCGAGCTATAAGGCTGCAATTTGGCATATACAGAGGCCCTATAGGAGTACTCATTTGTGCCAAATGGCAAGAAATTCTGACGCCCGAAAAATGTTTTATCTCAACTTTAATCTTTAAAAATTGCCAAAATCGACATTCTTTTAAAGTTGTGTAAACAACGTCAGTGAATTTACGTCCTACTTACGTGCACGTAAAGTGGGAAAAGCCAGCTTATGTACTACGCTAATTAAAGAAACATGTCACGTACGACCCTTTGCTATCTGGAAAGTGAGGGGACGTTTTGCACTAAACAATACGACAGATGCATTAATAGTCTGGCGTATGCTGAGTAGAAGCATTCTGCAGCCTTAGAAGTCACAGATCTTCACTGATCGAGCTGAAATTTGATGTGGGTGTATTTTCAACCATGCTGAGTTCAAATATCTCGAAAAAGTTTAATTTCAAAAAATTTGATTTTTTAGATGTCTGGGGTACCATTGTCAAAAGGCGATTTTGTCAATTCTTAAAGATTAAAGTTGACGTAAACATTTTTTCAGGCTGCAGAATTTCTTGCCATTTGCCACAAATGAGTACTCCTATAGGGCCTCTGTATATGCCAAATTACAGCCTTTTAGCGCGCACCAGTAACAAAATTTTGTTTTCGTTAAGCAAAAAAGTTTTAAGTTTTTGCCGAAACTTCAAATTGAAGAGTAATTCCCTTAGATGCAGATAAGATACATACGTCTAGTATTTTTCTGCAGATAGGGGCACATGTACCAAATCATATTGGCAAATGGCAATCTTGAAGCTAGGGTCTTGCAGCCAGCAGAGATTTTGAATTAATTTTGTTTTTAGTTGCGAAAAGGGGGGGCACATAAACGCGACGGCTGCGCATGGGCTGGAAGGCAGCTAAGATCTCAGTACCCGATATTTCATTGACCACACCCATGCTCTATAACTTCGTCAAAAAGTAGTCCAATCGGATAAAGTCGGGGCAAACCTTTAGTGGCCGTCCCCTGAAACCGCTAATCCTGTATAAGTTAGAATGAAAACTGAAGCAGCTGACTGAAAATTAACGTCGATAAGTTGTTCGATTAGTGGCAAAAGTCACTAAATCCCAGAAGAATGGGCATTGCAGGAGAATGTAGGATAATGCCAAGAGTGACCCTCCTGACCAGTTTATTTAAACATATAACCAGGTTCATGCCATTAGTTACCGAACAACAGCGGGAAATGGAAAATTCTACGACATGTTTTTTGTTAAATCTGTAAATGCTAGTAAATGTAAATGTAAATGCGAGTGATGTAAAATGTAAATGAGGAAATGCTAAAGTCGAAAATTAAAGCATTTGAGGTAAGCCGGTAACCGGTAAGCCTGGTAGCATCAGTTAGGCCAGAGACTAGAGCTTTCTAGACCAGAGTCTGGAATCAGATCAGAGCTAGTTTCAGACGAAGCGAGACAGAGCAGAAGCCCAAAGTGGAATACTTCAGTCACAGGAAATCATTGAAACAGGAACCGGGAGAGGGTCAGGGAAAGCTTGTATTCTTAGCATCAATCAGGATTGAAAGCAAAAGATTGGCTCGGCAGGGGATCAAACCACGGTCCTTACGCCACCTGTACCGCTACAGTACACTATGGAGCTGTCAGCTAAACTGCTGTAAAAGGCGTATCAACCAATCCTCTGTGTTTATTTGCTTCCCTATTTACTTCTGGCTATAGAGCGGGATTAGAAAATAATAAAATATGGCTAATATGGCTGGTTAGGTAATACTTTGGCACAGATTGCTGTTGCCGTTTGCTGAGCTACATTGCCATCGTTCTATGCCGGAACTCGTACCTTTATAAGCAACGGTTCGAGTGAAGCTTGTGTCAGTATTGAATTGGCTCTGTATTAAAGTAGCGCGCCACAACACTTTTGTGTTTAAAGCCCCAGTGAAGTCTACTCGTTGCACAGCCATAGTTTGCAAGGACGCTTATACCACTACTTTATCATTTCATAATCCGAACAATACTCTCCTAGAGATTTACTTTGAAAGAATGATCTCTACAGGGCCTACTGTAAGGCCTTATTCGTATCTTTGGCTTAATTTTGATATTATATGACAAATGCAAATGATTATTGAGAATGATTTGGTAAGACCAAGAGTACATAATGATAAGAGTATGTATGACAAGCGTAACATTCTATGCAGTGAAGGCCAAAACTATGCTATGCGCGTTATCGGCTGACCCCCCCCCACGAATTGACCCCCTTTCACACCGCCCCTAATGGGAACGTGGACCAAACGGGGGTCGCTCACGCTTTGCATAATTACACGTTGAAATTAATAGCGGTCCAATTTGGGAGGGGGTTTAAGCGTGTATGTTTAACACTTGCATGTAAAAAAACATGCTAAGCGAGTGAGTGACCCCCGTTTGGGACTACGTACCCATATAGGGGCGGTGTGAGAGGGGGTCAATTCGTGGGGGGTCAGTCGATAGCCCGCATAGCATAGTTTTGGTCTTCACTGCATAAAGTGTTAGGCTTGTCATACTCTTATCATTATGTACTCTTGGTAAGACGTACGACTCATTAGCTAATCTTTGATTTGCCCAACTAGGTAAGTTTCTTGTTGACGTCCTTTCATTTATAATCTTGTATTATTCTAATTTTGGAATGAAGATGTCGGTCCACTCAATCTTTAATTCCTGGCTTCTGTCTTCTGAATCAGACTTAATCTCTGAGTTTCTAGTGAATCACGCGATGAATAAAATATAGGCTAAGATTGTAAATCTTTGGATTTTCTTAACCCCACTTGCGCGACTGCTTTAACTGACATCTGCTTAGCGCAAAGCCTCTCAAAATCGGTGTTCTTTCAGGCCAGGAGATCGAACTTCTCCAGGGATTAAGGCTTAATCTATCTCTAAATTTGCCTGTCAAAATTGGATTTGATTAGATTATGGCGAGTGGTGGGATTAGAGCTGTTAGAATGCTTTAAAGGAGCCCTCCCATATCGTCCTCTCAACCAGTATTGGACTACATTTTGCTACTGTTCTCAATCACCTATTAATCTTCAAATGATGCTGAAGTCAATTGCCTTGATTCTGATCCTACTTAGATGCTTGGGATCAATTCCAGATCCCACCGAAGCCGTTGGGATCTTCATATCCCGACCGATGCAGCATCTCCATTGGGGTTTCATGCGTCTCAACAGGGATACGTTTAAGAAAGAGCAGGAAAAGCTGGGCAATAAGGTCATGTTTGAATAACGTGAAGAATTAACTGAGACAATCTTAAATGTATCAATGTAGTCTGTGTGCGCTTATATGATTAAATGTTTCCGAAGATCTGCAAGCGTGCTGCCAATCTTTATAAACAAACTTTAAAACGACTTTAACTTGCTAACTCGGTTGCAGCAGTTCTCGTACGTAAGAGTTGGGCTGGCCTCTGCGTGCAAAGTTGAACGTAACTCCACGTCCCCAATAATGCTCTATTGGCTTATAAACGTGGTTTATAAACTTATTTAACTTATTATCTTTCATTTAGGCGATTTCAGTCTTTGCAAAAGGCTGTAGCCTATGAACGTAGGCGTTAGGTCTCTTTCATGTTGTTTGTGAGAAACCGTCTACGTGAACACTGCATTTCCCGGTCTGTCTATAACAATTGCCGATATAAATTCGCAACAAATTTAGCACAGGGTCGCATGCTGGACAGCAAAATTGAGAGAGTTTACACGAAAGGTCTACATTTTTAAAACTATCACTATTAGTAATGAAAAATGTGTTGATAGTGCTTCAAAATAAAACACGTTTTATTTTACTTTCATCAGGGTTCTCTATAACTCTAAACTTATAATGTCCGCATAAATTGTTAACGTTATTAGCAAAAGATATCAACAGTTGATTTTGATACCTTCTCTTTGAATCGTTAATGGATCGAAACGTTCAAACAAAAAATGCAAAGATCCAACTATTGTTTATAAATGTCGGCTGTTCCTTGACCTACTTTGCGAGACTGCTGAGACAGGTTAATATTAAAAATTATAGAGCTATTAAAATTTTTCTAAAAACACACACAAATACGTACACACATACGCGAGGACAGGCACTCACTCCCAGACCCGGTAGCGTATTTAGAAAGTGTACACCGTGGGCGCGCATTGGAAAGTGTACTGCGTGTACGCGCACTGAGTTAGAAAATGTACACCGTGGACGCGCATTGGAAAATGTACTGCGTGTGCGCGCATCGTATTAGAAAATGTACAGCGTGGGCGGCATTGAAATACTATATATCTATATAATGCATGAAGATGTATATAAGTGCATTTTTCAAAGCGAGTATGTAGTTCCCATAATGTTCCATCAACTCGGCCCATCACGAATGTTGCTAATGGTATACAAATTGGAAATTTGAAGTAGTAGTTTAAGAAATATTTCTGAACTGAAACTATGCTAATTTGCTGTAATTTGATTTCCGAAATTTAGAATGTTATTTTGATAAGTTTTCAGATCTGCAAGAAGACATAGGTTTTCACGAAATTTATTTTTAATTGTTGGCAGGATAAACTCAAAATTCCTAAATTTCTGTACTGTTAGAAATATCCGTAATTATCTTGGCAATAAAATTACACATTTTCATGGCTTTCTGGGCATAATTTATTTCTTAAGTGAATATAGCTGTGGCTGACTGAATACGATTTCACAAAATTAAGTATGTAAAAAATTGACATAAATAGAACATAAAATAAGTCAATAAGTAAATAAGTAATACCAAGAGTACATAATAACAAAGAGTGTGACAAGCGTCAAGCTATTAGTTATTAGGCTTGTGGACATGATCTGCACGATAACGGCTGACCCCCCCACAAATTAGACCCATCACTTAAAAGAAATTCGCACGCTATGACTACGGTCTAAAGCTCGAAAACACAACTACTCAGATGGTTCAATGTGCGTCAGTAGTATAGGAGGGCCATTTCGACCAGTAATCCCTGGATTGAGATTCTCCTCCCAGAGTTTCCGGACCACTAACCTTTTTATTGATCCTTGTCACCCTTCATCACCCCATAGCCCTACCCCTATTGCTCCACCCTGTAATATCACCATCCCTCTGCGATTTTACCGGCTTGCCGGAAGGGCTTGGGAACCTTCTGAGCTTTCGCCCAGGCCGCATTAGTGGTGTTTTTTGGGTTTTGTTTTTCTGTTTTTTTGTCGTTTTCTATTTTTCTATTTTTTTGGGGTTTTCAGTATACGACTTCTTCTTCTTATATTGCCTTATTCTCAGTAGTTATAAATGCATTTCAGTCAGTATCTAAGGTAGTTGGTTTATTTAAGTAAAGGTCTCGTAGTAACACCATAACTCTGCACCTGGCGTTTAGGGTAAAGATAACTTAGAGCGTTTTTAATTTGATAGTACATCATCATGTCGTTATTTACATTACTCAGGCCCCTATTTTCCCCCGTCCTTATGCAATCAGTTTTTAGCACCCTTCCTATGATTCTATGTCCCTTACTCGCCCAGGTTCTTGGCTTTTCCTAACTTCTAACTCCAAGTGTTTATATAATTTTGGTGCAGCATCATCCAATCAGGTTTCATAAATATTTTTAAGGTGATTTTCAACGGTCCATAACTTTCTCATTCCTGATCCGATTTCAATGAAACAGATACCGTTCGATTCCTCTCCTCGAGCTCTACAAACCTAGACCTAACTCACTTAGTTTCAGCTAAATAAGGGTTTTTATAATTTTTGGTGCAACATTAACAAATCAGGTTTCATAAAGGTTTTAAAATATTTTACCACCCATAACTTTCACGTCCCTGGTCCGATCTCGATGAAACGAAACGAACACCATACGATTCCTCTTGTCGAGCTCTATAATTCTGGATCCAACACGCGTAGGTTCTGATAATACATCCCTTCAACCCAGTCATTTTCTCTATTCATCTACTCTTTTCGGTCTTCTTTGTCTCTTTGGTTGCCTTCCCTTTTTTTATTGAGTCTTTACTTTGGACTTGAGTCACTCATACTTTGAGTTTACCTTATTCAACCTACTTCCATCATGTACCTTCCTACCCTGCCTTACCATTCACCTTGCCTTCTTCATCTATGGGCCACTCCTAAAATACTCTGAACCTACTCTGACCTAATATTTACACCTTTTATATATTCTTACCTCTACCTATCTTGTCTGTCCTAACCTAACCTACCTTACCGTACCTACCTTAGCTTACCGTTCTTATTTTGTGCTCCGAGTCACTCCAAACCTACTCCGAGCTAACACCGAGTATACACTGAGCATACACCGAGCTTACACCGAACCTACTCCGTACGTAATCCTAATTTACTTCGATTCTTACTCTATTTATGTTGTTTTCACTCAAATCAAATTTGTTTCTGTATTCTTCAATTTCCTCAGTCTCTCCAGATTCAGTTTCCCAATGCCACACTTTAGTTTTCTTTTTACGTCTATATCCAATAATTCTGCTATGGGTCACTCCTACCTTACTCTATATTGTGCGATCTTCGAAACTTCATAAGGTGTTAAACGAATTTGCTTGATCTCTACTACTGTATATATACCTGACCTTTTCCTTTCCCTTGATTTGTATTGCGAGTCACTCAGCCCATGCTTCCTAGCCAAACTTTTCAAGCATCAACCTTACCCTAACCTTACCCTAACCTAATCCAATTTTCGACTTAACACATTTCCCAACTAGCTTGGCTTCATACATACTCGAGTCACTACAACCTTACATCAACCATACTCAAGATAGGTAGAGGTAAGAATATATAAAAGGTGAAAATATTAGGTCAGAGTAGGTTCAGAGTGTTTTAGGAGTGGCCCATAGATGAAGAAGGCAAGGTGAATGGTAAGGCAGGGTAGGAAGGTACATGATGGAAGTAGGTTGAATAAGGTAAACTCAAAGTATGAGTGACTCAAGTCCAAAGTAAAGACTCAATAAAAAAAGGGAAGGCAACCAAAGAGACAAAGAAGACCGAAAAGAGTAGATGAATAGAGAAAATGACTGGGTTGAAGGGATGTATTATCAGAACCTACGCGTGTTGGATCCAGAATTATAGAGCTCGACAAGAGGAATCGTATGGTGTTCGTTTCGTTTCATCGAGATCGGACCAGGGACGTGAAAGTTATGGGTGGTAAAATATTTTAAAACCTTTATGAAACCTGATTTGTTAATGTTGCACCAAAAATTATAAAAACCCTTATTTAGCTGAAACTAAGTGAGTTAGGTCTAGGTTTGTAGAGCTCGAGGAGAGGAATCGAACGGTATCTGTTTCATTGAAATCGGATCAGGAATGAGAAAGTTATGGACCGTTGAAAATCACCTTAAAAATATTTATGAAACCTGATTGGATGATGCTGCACCAAAATTATATAAACACTTGGAGTTAGAAGTTAGGAAAAGCCAAGAACCTGGGCGAGTAAGGGACATAGAATCATAGGAAGGGTGCTAAAAACTGATTGCATAAGGACGGGGGAAAATAGGGGCCTGAGTAATGTAAATAACGACATGATGATGTACTATCAAATTAAAAACGCTCTAAGTTATCTTTACCCTAAACGCCAGGTGCAGAGTTATGGTGTTACTACGAGACCTTTACTTAAATAAACCAACTACCTTAGATACTGACTGAAATGCATTTATAACTACTGAGAATAAGGCAATATAAGAAGAAGAAGAAGAAGTCGTATACTGAAAACCCCAAAAAAATAGAAAAATAGAAAACGACAAAAAACAGAAAAACAAAACCCAAAAAACACCACTAATGCGGCCTGGGCGAAAGCTCAGAAGGTTCCCAAGCCCTTCCGGCAAGCCGGTAAAATCGCAGAGGGATGGTGATATTACAGGGTGGAGCAATAGGGGTAGGGCTATGGGGTGATGAAGGGTGACAAGGATCAATAAAAAGGTTAGTGGTCCGGAAACTCTGGGAGGAAAATCTCAATCCAGGGATTACTGGTCGAAATGGCCCTCCTATACTACTTGCGTCTGTTGCGAGCTTCAGCACACAAGCATAGCGTGCGAATTTCTTTGAAGTGATGGGTCTAATTTGTGGGGGGGGAGGTCAGCCGTTATCGTGCAGATCATGTCCACAAGCCTAAGAACTAAGAGATTGACGCTTGTCACACTCTTAGTTATTATGTACTCTTGGTAATACCAAGTTAAAAAAGTAAATAAATGAAATAGATTTTCCCACGCTGTACATTTTCTAATACGATGCGCGTACACGCAGTACACTTTCCAATGCGCGCCCACGGTGTACACTTTCTAAATACGCGGCCCGGTACAACCTTAGCTATGTGCACTATTCTGCAACAGCATTGGTGACAAAATGTAATGCAAATGCAATTTTCATAATTGCTGACGGTCGAAACTGCGGAAATGCAGGTCGTTCAATATCTTTAATATAAGCCGGCTTGTAGGAATCTGGTGGGGCCCCCAAAATTTGTAGAGAAAATTAATCCTTTAATTGCTCTCCTGCTGAGACGTTGGTCTATGTTAAAGAGAAGTGGAAAGGTCAAATGTAAGGGTCAATAGTTTGGGGGGCCCATCAGATTCTCTAACAGCAAAGTTAGTGCAAAAGTACAAAGTATATATTGAATTTAGAGTCTCCAGTTTTGGAATTCGAACAGTGTTCAAATATTTAACAAGTAATTATGCAACTATAACAAATAAATGAAATTAATTTAATTAATTAAGTAATAAGTTGCTTGAATTAAAATAGAGTTCTACGGTAGCTGTACAGGCTGTACATAAAAATGTTCTGAAAGTTCTTTTTTTCAATTTAAGACTAAATTAATTCCTTATTTTAAAAATTACTAATTTAATTAATTAATTAATTAATACTCATTTTTCTGTCACAGAATTTGATGGGACCCCCAAACTATTGACCTTTACATTTGACCTTTCCAATTTTCTTTAAACAACCAACGTCTCAGCAGGAGAGCAATTATAGGATTAATTTTCTCTACAAATTTTGGGGGCCCCACCAGATTCCTACAAGCCTATAAGCCTAATTACAAAATGAAATGAAAACGCTAAAGTTGAACTTCATATGTAACCACGTGCCCAACAATGCTCTATAGACTTATGAATGTGGCTTATTATCTTTCATTTAGGCGAGTTCTGTGTTTGCAAAAGACTGTAGCTTATGAACACAGGCGTCACCTCTCTTTCCTGTTATTCGGGAGAAGCAGTCTACGCTGGCAGTATTCAGTTTTGCTGTAGGCAAACAAGGCAATCTGTTGCTTATTAAAAATTCTTGAAAACCAACAGGCAAAGTAAATGCACTAACTTTTAGCTAATTTCCTTTGAGGTTTAGAGATGACTAATAAAATGAAAATTTGCCCTCAGATAGTTCTTGCATTATCCGCCTTAGGAACGTGTGGAAAAAAACCTAGTCGCAAAATTAATTTTAACCAGGCGATGATCCCGGCCTACCTTCCACTACCTTGCCTACCTGACAAATGTAGAATTTCAGAATATTTTCTTCAAAACGGTCTTCTATTGATAATAGTTCCTGAGTTTTCAATGTCGCGAGCCGTCCGGACTTTAGGATTCTCATAGTTTTCTGTGTGGAAAGCGCCAGTGCAAAGGTTTCAGACAAACTTTCGACTGATTATCTTGAGATTCGACTTAGTAAGGGCGGCACACTAATCTTTGGAGATGCTGTTTTGTTTCAGGACATCTAATTGGGAGTAGGTTTAAATCTAGCAGAGGTGGAAATTTTCGAATGTAAAAGGCTATAAGCAAAATGCAGGAACTGTTTAACATTTTTTAACAGGATACGACAAAATGTGAAATGAGGGCAATCGGTATTAATACATCCCCCGCATCTACATATGCTTCATGTTGTTAAGGAGAACCAAAATAAACCATGGAGTCCAATTTTACTGCATACATAGCCATCTTTTGCTTAATAAGAAAAAAGTTTTGAAAAACCAACAAGAAAAGTGAGATGATCTAACTTTTACTTAATTTCCTGTGAGGTTTAGAGATAATAAAGTGCAGAATGTTGCTTTTGACTAATTAGTCTTCAGGCAGTCTTTACATATCGATGTCGGCAACATGTGGGCAAGAGATGTAAAGTTAATATATAAAAATTATTTTTAAGCAGAATAGAATTCTTCACTTCTGACTTGATCGGACAATTATTGTAAAAATTCAGATTGTATTTTCTTTGATAATAGCCTTTTCATCTGATATATTTCTTGAGTCACTCTCTTGTCGCTGGGACTGTAGGATATGCATTGCAGTCTGCACAGAAACCGCCTGTACTAATCTTCTGAACAAAACTACGTTTTACTGATTTTCTAATTCTTTGATTGGTCCTTTGAGAGTGCAAATGATACACTAGGCACTCGAGTAGCCGCATTAATTTGCCAAAGTAGGCAGTAAAAACATGATATCATTCGATGAAAATTGGTAAATGTTGTGGCAGAAACATTTTTGTAGGCAACGAACAATAAATTGTAGGCCTGTTGCATGGGAGTACATTTTGAAGTTGATGATTCTGATGAGTGAAACAGAAATCTGGTCAAGCTTGAAATCCAGACGTTTGTTATACTAAACCATATATTTTCTACAATGAATTTGTTGATTTTACTATAATTGTAAACATACATGAACAATGGATGCGACCGTGGCCTACACAGCCAACAAAAATTTAGCGCGGGGGTCATAAAATTTCCAATTGGTTTATACTAATTTTGCATATATAAAGTCAATGGAAATTGAGTAAATAAAAACATAGACAGGCATGGGGCTCAATTTGATGAATGATGCACAACAAAGGGGATACCGGTGTTTACAAATTGATTGTGAAAATTTTCAAATCGAACTTTCTTGGTTAATTTGAATATACATATAAGGTATGGAATTTAAAAATTGAATGTTTCGATTCCAGCCATTTTCGCAATCTTACAGCCTAAGCAGTGTCCATCCTGCACAAGAGATCAAATTTCACTGACTCTTGCGGAAGCAAGTGTGGTAAGTTACCACTTGTGGAAGTGATTTTGACACACTTTTAAGGCGCTGCTTCGGTTTCGTTTTTTTGGCATTTGGAAAAAATGTTGGAGCCTTTTTGGCATTTTTGGAGAAATAAGTGCAAAAGCTTGAAAATTTTGACGAAAATCAAGCATAATTTGTAACTACATAAAAATATCGAATTTACTTTCATTTTTGCATATTGTCCGTTTCTTGGTAACAAATTATACATATTCATGATTGTCTAAAGGCCGATTTTTTATAAGCGAAAGTAAAAAATAATACTTATAAAAAAACAGGCTAAATTTTATCAAATCAGCTCGACAAAGTTAAAAAATTGAGCATTAAATTAGAAATTTACTAAGCAACGACCGGCAATCAGAAATTCGTGAGAGTGCAATTAGTTTATTAAGCTTTTAATTTTTAATTAAAATTTAATGCAATTAAGAGGGGGTCGCTTTGGGTCAAAATCGGTAGTCACCGATTTCGCTCGTTTTCGCACACAATATAGGTACATCTGTTTTTAAAAATAAGACGAAATATGAGAGTTCGAAACCAAATGGTGACAGAGATATTCGGGGTCAAAGTTTGAAAACTTGAAAATTTCTGAGATTGGCCGTCCAAGGTCAAGTGGACACAGAACGGCAGCTAAATTGGGGTTGACTGATATGGCAAATTAATACTGTTGGTCGGCTAATATTTCACTGCTATAACGACTCCGGCACAGGGTTTTTTGGTTTTCGGATTTGCGTCAACCTTGCGTCCCTCTAAGTTTAAGTTGCGTCCAGTTAAGAAATTTTTGTTTTATCGTGTTTTCTGTGCAAAAAATAGTTTTTTTTTTAAAATTTTTGATAATTCCTTTAGTGTAACACTATTTACACTATTTAGAAGGTTCATGCTGCTTAAAATGCACGATACAAGGGTAACTATAGAATATAGAAGCGGCCAATGTCTGGGGTCTGGGGGCGGATTTTTTGCAATTACGGATTAAATCCGTAATGGAAATGTTTAAAAAGATTAATTTAGCGTCTGTAGCATCTAACGAATTTCGTGAGTAATTTCCGATTTTATTGACATACATTATTCCGATGTTCAATGTTATAGATAAACTAATTACGGTATTAAAAATTAATGAAATAGTTATTAAATCAATATCACTAAGAAGAAAGTTAGTAAATATGGAAACACAAATTCCATTTTCAAACCCCTGGGAATTACTGATTCCTGAAAGGATTCCCCATTTTACTATGTAAAATTTACTAGTTACAATAAATGCATTGTGAAATGCACGTACATAGCCTTTTGTATTTGAAAATTTTACAAAAATGGTACTCTTGCAGTATATAATTCAAATTGCCATTTGTGTATTTTTTCGAAAAACGTTTTTTACTGTGTATTTTTTTGCGAAAAACGTTTTTTACAAGAACCAAAAAATTTGGATATTCTGCTCCTGCTACAGTTACAAATTTGTTAATTTCGGGTTTTACTTTACTACTAATCTTGATCCTGCCTGACTGTTGAATGAGAACAATATAAATGTTCACGATTATGCACCTAGTAAGATCTATATATGTCGTAGCAAGATAGTAAAATTGGCAAGATAGTTATCTTGCTAAGAGTTTGGCAAGACATTTATCTTGCTAAAATTTTAGCAAGATAGTTATCTTGCCACGAACTTTAGCAAGATTACTATCTTGCCAAAATTGTTGGTAAGATAGTAATCTTACTAGAATTTAGCAAGATAGTCACATTATCAGATTCAGTATGAAAGGTGTTTTCACTTTGGAAACAAAGGCAGTCATTAATATACCCTGTTTTATGCAGTTCAATGAGATTAATGCAAGGGGGAACTTTCTATTTTACAAAATTTTTATTTTACAAAAATTTTACAAAATTAGCTCAATATGCACATACTTAATTTTTCAGTCTTTTTAAAAATTTGAGTCTTTTTATCTTTTCAATAGTCAGCAATTTTCGTAATCATGACATATAGTCATGTTTACTTAACTTAATTACATACATAATAATGCAATTTCAATGCATTATCTATTAGAAATATTACATTTCAGCAACAATACGGAACACAAAGGTCAGTTTTAAATTCTTGTGAAAGTCCCCCCTTGCATTAAACTCAGGAAAAGGGTAATTACTTTCATTGTTTCCAAATTGAAATCACCTTTCATACTGAATCTGATAATGTGACTATCTTGCTAAATTCTAGTAAGATTACTATCTTACCAACAATTTTGGCAAGATAGTAATCTTGCTAAATTTCGTGGCAAGATAACTATCTTGCTAAAATTTTAGCAAGATAACTATCTTGCCAAACTCTTAGCAAGATAACTATCTTGTCAATTTTACTATCTTGCTACCACATATATTTATTGAAGTGAAATTTACGAGTTCAAAAAGATCTGGATGCAGGTGGATAACTACTTAACAAATAACATTCAGTAACATTGAGGCATGACCTCGTACCTTGGCATTCTATGACAAGGTGGAAAACACCGGGGGTCTGGGGGCGGAGCCCCCAGGACCCGAAGAAATTTTTGAAAAAAACGGAAAAATTGGTACTGGAAACATTTAAAGTTTTTACTCTTACAAAAGTGAATTTTCTCCCGAAATAATGTTGCGTCTAGCTTGCGTCCCGTTAAAATTTCATTGCGTCCAAATAAGAAACTTTGCGTCCAGACGCACATCTGGACGCAAAAACCCTGCTCCGGCACAGCCACTCAGCCGTTCGCAATGCAATCTTCAATCGTGAACTGAGCCTTTTTCCGGCTACGCCTCAGCGTAGCCGGCTATTATACATTATACTGTACAACAAATTCTCTCCGCTGCACGTTTAAGATTAGTCTCCAGCTCTCTTGATGTGATGAACATATAGGGGGGTTTAGGAATTCATCAGATGTATAAAAATGTCACATTGCTGGCTGTTCGTTTCAAATTTCTAAACAGTCCCAGATCCAGTATGCAAATTAGGAACGTCTCCCAAATTAGAAACGTAGCTTATAAATGTAATTCATTTTCACAAACGTAGCTTATATTTTAACCAACTTTTTGCGAGTTCATATGGGTTTGCATTTTGTAGTTTAAAACTGATCGTTTTGAATTTTTTGAAAATCAAACTACATCATAGCAACTGTATTAGTTTTATAGCAAACATACAGCAACCCAATTTGTTACAGATACGAAGCTTTTGCAGGAACAGTGAAATCATAGTGCTAGCTTGACCAAACAGATGAGTAACTAAATCCATTGTCAAGCGGAGCTCCGTCGTATTGAAACTTCAACTAAACGTGGCTTAAAAAGTGCCGTTTGTGAGCTGCGTTTCGAATTTGGGAGATATTATACTTAAGAAATTGCTACCGAGACAGGGAAAATCTGTTTTTAGAAATAAATATCTAAATTGAGCAACCCTGCAATGTAAACCCAAACATAAAGCTTTAATCCTATTACGTAAAAGTGTAAATAAGCTTGATCCAAATAAATTTTAAACAACAGTTTCGATGTTTGTAGCTCGTGTTCAACAGACCCAAACTCAACTACAGTGTACATCGCATTCTCTCTTAGACATCTGAAATAATTCTTACTGTGAGACCTTGCTAATTTTGGAATATTGTCATCTAAATACTTGCACGAATCGGAATTGAAAAGTTTCGGATTCAAGCTCAGACAGAGGCTAGTCTGCGTAGCCGGCCCCTGACTGGGAATACAGTCACAGCTCCACTGCTTACTCACAAGCTTTTGCAAAAACTTTCTGCTTGTTCAGCTAACTGTGCCCTCAAACCTTATCTTGCTCTAACTTGCAAATACTACATTTCAGACACATAGTTCTATTAGAAAAGTTGTTCAGCTCATCATTATCGCTATCGAATGATACCCACCCAATTCGTCTACATTTTGGAAATTTCAAAAATTGACGTTTGAGACCTATAAGAGATCAAAGGAGCCGACACGACAAAAAAGTTCTACCTTGAAGAAAAAAGTTCTCCCTTTACCATAATGTCCGGTAGGCATTGTGAGTTTCAATTGAGAGTTTTAATTTTAATTTAACCTGAAAATTGTGCAAAATGATGATTTTTAGCAAAATTAGCACATTTTGTGGCAAGATTTTTGAGAGCACTGCAAATGGTAGAAGTTTGCAACTACTGTCATAAGAATTCTGTGTATGCGTAGAGTGCAACTATCTATAAGCAATTTCTGTAGCTTTTGCCAATCGTGCAGGAGAGGCGAAAATGTTTTGCTGGTCTTGTTTTTCGCATACAAAAAGCACCAATTTTCCAAAATTTTGACTTTGAAAAATCGCCAAAAATCTTCCACTCAAAAGAATTGTACCAGAAGGGTTATTTGCACTCTCTGATATATCCTTTACATGTATAACAAGGTTGTAGCGCTGTATCTTTCATACAGCGAAAAATTTTTCTGCAACAAACTTTTTAACCTAACTTTTTCATGTTCCTATGTTCAACACATGTCAAGGCCACCTTTGAAGGGCTTTACAGAATAGAAGCAATATTACGCAAAACACAGCTTTCCTGTTTTGAGGACCCATGGGGACCAGGGTTTTTGCGTCTAGATGTGCGTCTGGACGCAAAGTTTCTTATCTGGACGCAATGAAATTTTAACGGGACGCAAGCTAGATGCAAATGTGTCCAGATTTTTGATACTTTAATTAGTTTAACCAAGAGCACATAATAGAATAAGAGTATGAAACTCTTAAGCTACTATGTTCTGAACATGCCTGACATGCTCGGGTCGTTAACTCGGGACCCCTCCCCGAAAGTCTCGGGGGGGGGGGTACCAAGCAACACTAATCACATGCTTTCATATAAGTGTGTGTCTGCTCGCTGATTCGCTAATTAGCTAAACTAATTCGACAACTTTGTAGCATTTTTTCTGCTCTTTCCAATGATATAAAAATTGTTGCACAAAACAAAAATTCGTGGGAATGCAGTCTGCAACAATTTTTATATCATTGAAAAGAGCAGAAAAAATGCTACAAAGTTGTCGAAGTAGTTTTTTAATTACTTTAACCTAATTAAAATTATAATAAATTAATCAAAAATTACTAATAAAATGCCTATCGTTAGCCTAAGCTAATTAGCGAATCAGCGAGCAGACACACACTTAAATGAAAGCATGTAATTAGTGTAGGGTGGGACCCCTCTGAGACTTTCAGGGGGGGGGTCCCGAGTTACCGACCCGAGCATGTCAAGCATGTTTAGTACATAGTAGCGTAAGAGTTCCATACTCTTATTCTATTATCTACTCTTGGTTTAACTAACATTGAGATATCGGAATAATGTGTGTCAATAATATCGAAAATTACTCAAGGCATTAGTTAGATGCAACAGATGCCAAATTAAATCTTTTTAAACATTTCCACTACGGATTATTCTGTAATTTCAAAAAATTCTTCAACTTCTGGGGGGCTCCGCAGATATACTGGACGCATCTATATTCTGCAGGTTATCTTGTATCATCAAATTTCATCTTGATTTGAACCGTCAACCAATAATATGTGCCCAAAAGGAATCACCACCTTAAGCAGCATCTACTTTCTAAATTGTCTAAATAGCGTTACACTACAGGAATTATCGAAATTTGTGTAAATAAAACAATTTTTGCACTAAAAACACGCTAAAACAAGAATTCTGCCTGGACGCAAAATTTTTAACCGGACGCAACTTAAATTTAGCGGGGCGCAAGGTTGACGCAAATCCGAAAACCAAAAAACCCTGATAGGACTACAAAATATGTGAAAATTAGGAAAATCGGAGATGGTCGAAAAATTGTCGACCCCCCCCCCTCTTCAGACGGCAATAACAATAAAATTTTCAGTGGGCCAATTTGGCCCATTGACCGTTAATTTTGAAAATTTATTGGCAAAATGCCGGGGGCCAAAGGCGCAAAATTTATCTCCGAAGGTCCTTCTATAACTCAAAAATTTATGAAGCAATCCGTTAAAGTCTGCTTTAGAGACTAAACTTTTTGGTTTTTAGGCGAGTTTAGAAATATTGGAATTAAAAGATTGGAAGAGCATTCAAAACTGCATAAAAACCAAACGTAAACTCCTAGCACTAAATGCTGATGAAGGTTTTGAATTTTGAAAAATATTTTTTTTAAATTTTATAATAATGAAAACCTTTGAAAAGGTTAATCCAGTGTGAAGAAAGCATCTTCGGAGAAACTAGGGAAGAGGATTAACAAGAAAATCTGCGGATTGTTACAAAAGTACAGATACAACGACAAATAGGTTGAACACTTATATACACAAATAAAAGATTTTTACTAAATACTAGCAATATAATGTAGGACATTATGTCATATAGGGAATTTCCCAGAATGTCAAAAACGGTAAGTAAATATGTGGAAACAAATGTATGCGCATTGGAAAAAGTTCCGAGTATTTGTCAGAAGTTATCGGAATCTTTTGTGGAACGGAGCTCAGTCAAAAAATTTTAGCTTTTTCCTGCTGCGCCTCAGCGCAGCAGGTCTTTTATTTTTGCTCAGTTTGGGCTCCAGTATGCATTTAATTTGTTGAACATACATTTTACCATAAATGCATGTACGTAATCGTTTAAGATAGGCAGTACATGATTTCTGTGTGGATTTATCTTTTGGAAAATTTCTTTCTCTAGTCTTGTAGACAATTCTTGTAGAATTCAAAACAGGAATATGTAGATCAGTCCAATTTCAATGGCTAGCTAATTAAGACCTTCTCTACTGACACCAGCAACGTATTCCATTAAATATTAGACAAAACAGTGAAACATTATAAATACTTTCATCAAAATGTGGAAAGAAAGCAGGCTAGTTTTTAAACGATTAGCAGTCTTAAATAATTACATGATGTTTTGCACACGATTCACGAGGGTTTCAGCAGTGCTAACCCCCACTCAGAGACACGCTGCTCTACGCGAGAGTTTCAGCAGTGCCGACCCCCGCGCAGGGAAGCGCTGTTCTGCGCGAGGGTGTCAGCAGTGCTGAATCCGGCGCTGAGATCTTACCGCTGCGCGGGGGTCAGAAATTTTGTTGCGTACTGCGCGGGGGTTTCGGATTCTGGCCTATACATGTATAGGCCCAGTATAGGCATTGCGCATGTGTGATTGTAGAATAAATAATACTGTGCGTATTTCAATGCTCGCATGATTTATTAATTTATTTCAAATAATGCTTGATAAGCCAATGTAAATTGGCCTTGTCCCTGGTATTGCAAAATCCGCAAAATGACGTACTTACGTCTGCAGAAGTCTAAAAGAGAGCTTTTTCTTAGACAAGGCATAAAGCAAATCTGTTAAGTTAGCCGTCTTACTGATTATGTTTGCTTTAGGTGTTATAACAAGTTTCAAGTCGGTAGGAGGTGTAAATATGCTCTACGATCTTAAAGCATCATGCAAGCCACCTGCGGAACAACCATAAAAGACCTGCTGCGTGGGAACGCAGCACCAGACATGTCAAATTGGATAAATGCTTTCAATACCGGGATGTCGTCATGCACATATACACGTTTTTGGACAGATTGTGCGTTATTCTCAAAAATGGGTACTCTACTTTTATTGCGTAATTTGAGACAATCTATTATATGAAATGCAAAAAATTATAAAATCTATTAAAATCATAAAATAATTGATATAATCACACAAGTAAACAGTTACATACCGTCGTAATTTCTTGATTACTTTGTTGTTGGTGCTCGATATTGATTTGCACGATTGCATGCTATAGCTTGCGTCAAAGTATCATTCTTCTAATAGTTTGCAGTCTATGGCAGTGTACATTTTATGAATGTACGCTGTGGACACTTTGTTATGGACAAAATGCAGGACCAGGTTTTTCTGGTTTTAGTTGGAGATGATAAAATGCTCCACTAGTACAGTTCCTGCCTACTCTAACAATGATCGTATGCTGAAAAATCTTCTAAAACTGTCACCATATACCTTTTCTCTAAGCTTCTATCTGCCGCCTACCCGATCTCAGACATAAATTTCTCCCAATTATGTCAGAACTAATGAGAAACACATTAAAAGGCTGTCCTCTGCCATACTGTAAAATCTAGGATAAATTCAATTTCTTAATTTGACAGCTAATATGTAAAAATTGCCCCGTATTATATAATTGCTTCTAATACCTTAATGGTTGTACTAAGTTGGTCTACTGCATCCTGGGTTAGAAAGCAGCACAGGAAGGGTCCTCAAATCCTAAACGCCTCTTTCCGCTGACTATGGCATATGGACTCTGACCAGAATGTTGTACAGCTTTGTAAGGCATGCGTTTGTTTTACGTCGTTAAACCATTACAATTACCATTCTCGTTCTGCTATGATACTGATGCCAGATTTGAAAAACAAATAAAATGCAGACCTTAAAAGACGTGATGAACAAATAATATGTAATGAAATTACTGTTTTTATCACTATAATTGTTGTTTTGCTCAATAAAAAAGGTGTTTTGCGTCCTTACAGCCTCACCTAGCAACCAGGAATAGGTTACTGAAACCAGTATAAAAAGGGCCTAATAAAAGATAAACTAAGGCCTTACCAGGAAAGCTATCTAAAAGCTAGAGTTCAGCGAGTCATTAATTGGTTTTACTGAACATATCATGGCCAGTCCAGTTATCTATGCCAGGTAATTGTATATAAAAAGGATTAATACTTGATACTGTCAATTATAGCCTGTCCTTGTATCTTGTGTCTGTCAGAACTGCCAGAATTGCCTTAAAATCCCAACAATTCAGTTAATTAGCAGGGCTTAATTCAGTGTGTCTTAACTGTGTTCACGCGGCCGTATTGAGGCCCTTGAATTACATTAATTAGTGAATTCATTAGGTGTTAGATGGTTTTACTGAAGATCTCATGGCCAGTCCAGTTATCTATGCCAGGTAATTGTATATAAAAAGGATTAATACTTGATACTGTCAATTATAGCCTGTCCTTGTATCTTGTGTCTGTCAGAACTGTCAGAATTGCCTTAAAATCCCAACAATTCAGTTAATTAGCAGGGCTTAATTCAGTGTGTCTTAACTGTGTTCACGCGGCCGTATTGAGGCCCTTGAATTACATTAATTAGTGAATTCATTAGGTGTTAGAGTCAATTAAAATATGCCTAATTAACTAAGTTATCTCAACTCTTAGTGCAAGGATTCGAACCTTTGACCTTTTGCCCTTTCTGTATGTGTGTGGGACGGCCGTATTGAGGCCTCCCGCAATTACATGAACCCCTATTATGTCAATCTTGTGCAAGGGCGGTCGTAATTGAGACCCCCTTAATTCCCCCTGTTTTTGCCCTCTTCATGTCAGCGTTGCGCAATGGCCAATCACGGCGTTATTCCACCATAAAAAGCAAGAAAACACACTATTATCCATTTTATTAGTACATTTACACAACACATAAGAACATTTACACACTACCAGAGTTTCTTCTTCTTTAATCCCTGAAACAACAAAGAGTACAAGTTAAATTACACATTTTAAATTCTTACGTACTATTTTAATTCCATTATTTAGGGAGTTTTCAACTCCTCCCCTTTTTCTTCTTCCTTTTACGGGTCAGCCTTTTATCTTTGGCCGCCCGTCTGTTTGTCTGGAGAGCGTGGAAAGCTCCCAGACCTTACGTGAACGAATGCCATTCATGCATTCATTCACGTAAGTCACATAATAGTGACCCTATCAGGGTCACCGCTGACCTCCCACCCACAAAAGGCTGAATCCAGCCATTGCACTGCTCAGTATAAATAGGTAAACAAATATAGGTAACGCAAACATATACATATATAGACATACATACATATATAACAGTAATAATAGGTGCTTAAGTGTTAGTTTTATAGGTATTTATTAGTAGTTCTAGGTAAGTTATATTTTTAGTTTACTTAGGTACCCAGCCCTTAGTTCTTACGTAATTTGTTTTCGTCTTTTTCTTTTCTTTTGGGTCCTTGATGGACCAAACAGGTTTTGCTTTCTAATAAGCAAAGGGAGCGCTTTTGTGTTGGCCGCTGGAGGACCAATTCTTGAAAATATTGGAGTTTCTGTTTACTCCAGATTTATGGGCCCCAGCAGAGACCCCTAAAGCTTGATACTTAAAATCCGGCCTTTGGCCGCCTTTCTGTCTGATTTAGGGGTCATCTGTTCCCATTAATTTGGGGGTCCTCCAGCCACCAGACGCGCCTGTGGGCTACCGTAGGTCACGACTCGGTAGCCCAATAGAAAAAGCGTGACCAAAAACCACCCAATCAGAAGCTAGCAAGCTTAAGGCCAACCCCCTGACGGGGTCTCGACTGCAACTAGCAGTTTGCAGTCAGTGCTTGGCTGGCAGTCGGGGAGAGAGGTCGGTCTCTCTCCCCTTAGAAACATTAGCATTGTGTTAGCCCCCACTTTGTCCGTATGTCTCCGGGAGAGGTGTGTCTTGCGCCAATTATACGGAGGCCTGGACTATAGCACCTCTCCCCTTCCCCCCATTTCCCTTTAGGGTTTTTATTTCAGCAACTGCCAGCCAGGCACTCACGATCTGGCCGCCCCCGTGAGCCCATATGTCTTCGGACGGCTCACTGGGTGCACTGCTCTCGGCCCGGGGACCCTTATGCCTGAAAGGCGGTCCCCGGTTCCCTCCACTCGCACTATTCCCCGGGGTCCTTGGACCCCGGAAGACCACTTTTTCTTAACATTTTTCGGGCCCAGTGCCCATTATTTTGTGTAGTTGTAATTGTGAGGGTTTGGGCCTTTCGCCCCACCCTCTGGGGTATTTTGTAGTAAGGTTTTGTACACCTCTCAATTGGTTTGCGAGCAGTCGAACCTCGCAAACCACGTCAAAAGGCTTAAAAATTACTACTTTTTCCGTTTCTGTCCTTTTCAAAAATGGCCCCTTTTTGGCCCAATTCACCACAAAAAAGTACCATGGGTTGTCTTGCTCAGAAACCCATCATTTTCGCCTTTTCTAACCTTCCGGCTTTCACCATAAAAGCCACTTTTAACTCCCAAAAACGACGCAAAAACTTGGGTAGTTAGTCTAAGGGAGGACCCTCACCTACCCACCTTGAGGAAGGGGAGTTAGGCCACTCCCCGGGAGTAGGTCTTTCAGGTTAGGACCCCCCTTTTCCCCACAGCCGGCAACCAGAGTTGCCGGCCATGCCTTTTCACTGTACTCTTAAAAGCCACTGTCATAACATTGTATTGTTTTTAATCATTGCCGGACAAAAACGCTAGGTTTTCTAAAACCTTCTAAAACAGAAAATTCAACTTTTAAATGTCGTTTAATCTATTAATTATTAATACGTTAACCGGGGAATACCGGCTCCCTTTCTTAACTTAAAGCTATCCTTAGCGTATGTCTTTGTAATAATTGCTATAACAGCAATTATTGTCCTCGTTGGCTTTTACCTAAAACAAAACAAACGCACACGGATGATCACGCGGGAATGGCTATTTCTGGGCCATTCCCGAAATATACCGCACTTCCACGCATTCGTAGCTATTATTAAGAATTAGATAGGTTAGTATCTTGGGAATTAGCCCCATTTTAGTACTGTTAGGGCTGTAATTGTACTGTGTTGTATAAATGCGGCTCCTCACGTAAACTCCTCCAGTTGAGGTTGTGAGAGAAGTCAAGTATGCGTGAGGTGTGAATGTGGCATAACTGTGTCTGAACAATTGTGTGAGTGACTGTGAGTGCATGACCGAAATAGTATGTGTGAATTTGTGTAGGTACGATTGTATGTGTGTGTCCACTGTCTAAATGAGCGTGTGAAAGTGGTATGTGTGAGTCTGTATGAATGAAATTACGTCTACGTCTGCTGTGTGTTAATAACAGTATGAATGGGACTGCTCATGTAAACCCCTCGTGGAGGTCTTGAGTGTAGTCCGTAGGGAAACAACTAGTTAGGCAATAATACTAAGCAGTAGTTAGGTATAACAATCGGAACATATATATATGTTAAACAGTTAGGTCAGGTTAGAAATAACAGTTTAGTTCTATATTAGTCAGTCTAATAACGATAGTTAGCACTAGTTAGTCAGTACCAGTAATAACGGTTAGTATTATAATATTAGTTAGGATTGTTAGTAATTATTAGTCGTTATTAGTAGGTGTCGTCCGGTTACAGATTGACCCCCAGGGGCCCTCGTAAGTCACCTGATTCAAGGTGCGGGCCCTCTGCAAGAAAGGGGCAACCTACTATTATCCAGTTAGATTTCTAGGCCCAGGTTAAGAATGGTGGTAACCTCATTTGCGTAATGGCGGTAATATGGTTTAGGAACCCAATAGTAGGTTACCAACCCAGGTTAGGGTTATAGTTGTTACCATTAAGTCTAGTTAGGCCTGTAGGGCATGAAATAGGCCTCAGTTAGTATCAGGTTGTCTGTAGTAAGTATTAGTCAGTAATAATCGGTAGTATTTAACATTATCCTGTTCAGTGGCCAGAATTGGGCCCTAATTAAGTGTTATCTGTCAATTATAGCAACTAGGTTACGCTTCATATACTGGGTATTACGTAGTAATTAGGTTAGGTCAGTTTAACTGTAGTTCTAGGTCTGTAGTAAATACTGAGTAGTGCATACGTGACTCCATGCCCGTGAGAGGCTCGGTCAGAGCCTCATTTGCATATTTAGCCAAGTAGGCCGGAACGGCCCAAGCTTGGTCATCTTTGTTCGTTTGATCCTCTAAAACGTCAGCTTTCGTCCGTCTCAACCTAAAACACAAGAATAACACATTACACGTTACACAATTTACAATTCGGGTCTCAAACCCGCACGTAATAGCCAATCGGTCCGGACAATAGTTGCTGAGGTTTTAATCCCCACCACCTCTGTTTCTAATGGGGTTTAACCCATTTGATTCAGGTAGCCGATCGACGCCTGCTCACCGCTAACTGAGTCCTCTGTTGCTGCGAAGATCGATTCTGTTTGGTACTGATCCTGCTTGAGCCAGATCAGTGTGGAATTCACGTGGAGCGGTGTCCCGTCAGTCCAGTCAGTCAGTAGTCGTATCAGTTGTGCCGAGGATCCGGAAGTAGATCCAGTCACCGCCCAGCCCAGTCTAGTTGCCCTCCAGTGAATCTGTTCAGTTCGGAACTATCAGTCTAAGGTACTGCCAGTATTCGAGAATTGGGTGCAGATAATCAGCGAACCGTGCAGCAGTGTCCGTCGTTGGTCAAGCCTGAGTCGCCTGTTGGGAAAACCTTAGCGTTCAATACCTAAAAGCCTGTTTTCTAGTTCTCTATCTAAAACGATATGTTCAGTGAAAGTGGTACCGCGTACGTCCTGATCCTTACCACCGAAGCTTCTCTGTAGAACAATTACCGTTATAACCACTGTATCGTAATCTAATATTGAGATAACTATCTGAGGAAGCAGATCCGACGTTTCCGACAATAACCGACACTCTTCCGGCCTGTAACTGTCATTATCCATTCTAGAGACGGAACTCTTCTCGAAATTCAGTTATTCTGGGCAGTCAATTATACGGAGAAGCCAGAGCAAAGCCAACCTCGCTCCCACCCGATTCGGATTATAAATAGTTTTTAATTAGTATACCTTGTGTGTGTGTGTGTGGTCACATGAGTTATTGTAAGGGACAGAGTCGCAGTAGAGGCTAGCACAGAGCCTAAGAGTTGAGTGAGATAAAGCACATAGGATACCGGTTAGTGGTTAGCCCATATCAGCACTAGAGTGTGTGATACCTGAAGCGAGAGTACTGCAACGACCCCGAAACCGGATAACCAGCCCTAATCGCGAAAGCACCAGTCAAACTAAACCAAAAGGCAATTCTGGCAGACAGTATCTTGTAATACTGTTGATTGTAAGTCTGTAACTG
Source organism: Trissonchulus latispiculum (assembly GCA_030248195.1). NCBI lineage: Eukaryota > Metazoa > Nematoda > Enoplea > Enoplida > Ironidae > Trissonchulus > Trissonchulus latispiculum. The sequence continues at coordinate 18,141 of JASAND010015342.1, read as the reverse complement.
CAGTGAACCATTGTCTGCTGGAATTTGGTAAAACTGTGTGTATTTTGTAACAATAAATACTTATCCTTTTTAGCTGCTTCGGCTTTCGCGTACGTTTCAGAGATCCCCAACTCTATCCGTATTGAGGTTAGAGCTGATACGACAGTCGCCCATTGAGACTATAAATCCCGATTCCCCTGCCTAAAACGAACCCACCCCGTTAGACCCCATTTTAGGTCAGCTATTGAGCCCTGGTTGTCAGAACACCACTACAGCCGGTGCATCAATCTAAGCGAAGATTCATCTTTGCGTGCCGACCTTGACTCGTGTCTTGGACCCTGATCAGACCTAGCCTAGTCTAGCCTAGTCTATTCTAGCCCTAGCCAACTACATACGACCCCGAGCAGAACAAAGATTTATTGGAGATCACGACCCCCTCCAAATCAGAGAAATCCAGCCAAGATCTGACAGAGTCTATTACAAATATCAGTAATAATAGTACAATAAATATAATTGATAATGAGTTTATTATATATGTCTAATTTTTTGAATATTACGTATATGTTGCTCCCAGCAGATGTCGTATAATGTTGTAGGCAAGCAGCTCACGCGTTTTTACATTACTCCATGACACCAAAAGATTCTACAGGCATTGCCAGATGCGTTTGACAACCAAATTGTCCCTGTTTACCAGATATGCTCATTAACAGCCCAGTCTGGCAATGCCGCAAATTTGTGACATTTATTATAGGAGATTAGTTAACTTCAAATACTATCTTGTCCGTTGTTTGCTCTGGAGTATAGAATAAGAACTTTCCATGACTTTTACGACGTTACAACTTACAACAGTGGTATAACAAACTGTGCTTGCTCAGTGTTGCTATACTGACGTTTCTGCTATCGCATAATCTAGTGTTGTTGATCAGCTGACAAGGCCTTACTTGCTGTCCCGTTGAAAGGCATTCAAAGATCAACGGCTTTCAAATAATGATGTTTCATTGTTTCCGCTTACTGTCTCACTGCGTATTCACATTGAAAGAAATGTGTAGAAGATCTCACCTCAACTCGTAGATAAATCTGTTAAAAATGTAAAGGGAAATAGCTTACGTAGTTACATACTACTGCCGTGTGAATGCATATCGTGCAGTAGTGATGAGCTGGTCTGTTCAGTTTCCGTTTCAATTTTAGTTTTAGTTTCAGCTCTAAATTCAGAAAAGTTTCCATTCAGTTTAGCTCAAAATTTTCTTCAGTTTCAGTTTTCGTAGTTTCGGTTTCAGCTCTCACTTTGGCTTAGTTTCAGTTTCAGTTTCAGCTTTTTTCTTCAGCTTTACTTTTTATTCCTCCGAGAGGCGGAATTACTGAATTACTACCGCGGGTTATAGACTGAGAAACATACAGGAGTTCAGCATTTCTATACTCAAATCACCATTCACTGTTTAAAGCTGGTATCTTTGCTTTAGTCGTAGGGGGATTTGAAGATTGCTAAAGTTACGCAGAGCTCCGAAATTTTATAACTAAATTTCTCCGTTCATATAAGACGTATAAAATAGATTTGAAACATTTCTGCAGTAGTGGGGGGCATTCTGTGACATTAAAATTCAGTATCCCTTTGCTCAAAATTTGATCGGTGCAAACTTATGCATGCAAATTAGCCTTATTGGCTTGCTTACACTCAGTCCTTTCGTGTCCTTAAACAGTAACATCCCAAGCATTTTCACAAACTAATTATTACATCGGCAGATTCGCAGACTACCAAATTTGCTACTTGCATTAGTGAAGTATAGGTCTTCGGTCTATGACCTTAAGGCGAATTAGGCTCACCAGGACGTTTGGACCGATTTAAAAAAATCCGAAGGGACTGTTGCTGTGCAAAATCCCTTCACTAGGACAGGCTGTTGGATGTGCTTGGGATATGTTGACGGTCCAAACCTTTGTTTCAAAAAATGTCAGAATGCTGCTCAAATTTCGATTGCGCCATATTTTATCTCATCGATTTAAATCTGGCTCTAATTCAAGTAAGGGTTGACAGTCAACCAGGTACTGATTTGCAGAGAGTTCAAGTTAAAAGAATTGAACCTCTATCTCAGTAGCATCTCTGCTGTAGCGTCTTCTCAGCAGCATGTTTATTTATCATTCACAGTTCTAGTAATACATATTATGTTTCGGTGCATAATACAATTACAAGAACAGTATGGTATACCAGACGCACTCCAGCTCCATGGTGGAATATTGTCCCTTTTTGGGGCCAAGTTGTTTAGATTCCCTTTAAATTTAGTAACTGTATTTTCAATTGACATTGACATGACATTCATTAGTAACTACATGCATTCATATTCAAACTTTTATCGGTAGGTTGAGCTTGCCCCGAATAAATATTTTATTTAAACTACGAACCTGAGTGGAGCGATAATTTTTCCCGAGTGGATACCAGATACGGGAAAAAGTTGTGCTATGCTTAAGTTCCGAGGCAGAAAGAGATTAGGTTTTCCTTGGATATCTTGGTTAAAGAACTATATTTACGTCAGGATATACTTTTGTTCAAGTTCATTTTGGCTTTCTTGTCTGTTTAGTTTTTAAAAAGGGTTCACTGCCCAGTTCTGTTGTATTTAAAACTACTTCAGCTTTTGTAGGCTGATTCGATAACTGGTTTTCACATCAAATCAAGCCTTGTTCACAAATGCTGATCAGATACTTCTTTGTAAACTGGTTTCCACTTTTAATAAGGTCTAACAGATGTGCCTACATCAATTAATTTCTACATTAAATCAAGAAAGAATGATGTTCACGCTGCCAAAGGCACATGCTAAATATGCTCAGCCTGTCTTTAAAAATGGATTACACGCTTTTATGCGGTCATTATTTTGTGTTCGAGGCATGCCAAAGTTGCCTCCTAAATACTTTACAAGACCTGAGAGTGCTTGAGCGCTGAGGCGCAGTAGTAACAAGTTGGCTCCTAAAAGGAGCATCATCTCGCCGTAGAACGGTGTATGTATGCTAGATAGATACAGATATTATCCATCAATTGAGGCCATTTTTGCTGCTCGCTAACTATTTTCTCACGATTGCACGCTCTGAACTATATATACATCGCGTATTTAGTTTTAAGGTGGTGATTCCTTTTGGTGTCATCAACTTTGAACCACTATTACACATTCATAACTTATAGAAGGAAAACCATCTTTAGATCGAAACGTATATAGCTCAACATTATCTCCTTTTAGTGGATACAATGAAACTAAGTTTGGTATAATTCCAAAATCATATTGCTGCATTTTAGAAGAACTATGATTTTCCAGAGTTTTTGTTGGCTGAAGTAATGTTTTCGCGAGACATTGGTATCATTCGACACCTCTATCAAATACCTGGGGACCCATTTTTAGTTATTATGAAACAGCTCTTCGTTGTGGCTGTGAACAGTGTAAAAAACGGCTACAATATTGTTTGCCAATCGGCATTGTCCCTTAATTGCTGGCAAGCAGATTGACTGCAGATTGGTTAGTGTGAACCGGGCTTAACTCAATCTTTCTCACTAGAATCCCAGACCTGAATCCAAGTAGACACACATTATCTGCATATATACTGTTCCAATATTTGCCAGGTTTAGACGCAGCTGCTTTCTGCTTACGCTTATACTCAACTGTCATCAAATTATTAAAGTTAATTTGCATATTTCGTAAGATGATTTGTCGTGATTTTTAGTTCAACCAAAGGGGGCCTTGCGAAAAGAATAAATCCAAAAGGGAATTCAGGCGAAATAAAGCCCCCTCCGCTCTAATTCTCTTGCAGGTGAAAAAGTATTTACTTTAAAACTTGGAAAAAATTGAAAAGGGTAAAATTTAAGCAAATGAGGGCCTGCAGCACAATGGGACACCCCACGTACAAAAACGAAATTTGCAAATTGAAGCAGTGCTGAGCATAGGGCAGAATTTAAGCATTTGCAGTATGCAGTTCACTTTGATCCAGAAACGTTAACAGTTATCTCACCTTTAGGCGAGATAAAAACAGAATCAAGATAAAAACTTGTTTCCCATGACACTCTACTGGAACTTATGGTTTTGTTTTGCTTAACGGCTTTCTTCTTAGCGACTTTTATGCAACATTCGTTTGATTTTGAGGAGGAGATTATAATTATTATAATGGCGATTATAATGGCTGAAAATGTTAGCCGCAGGAAAACTAACCAATCTTTTACTTAAAGATTTCTGAAAAATCAACAGGCAAATATCCTAGCATTTACGATTTTCTGAAAGTTCAAGAGATGGCTAATAAACTAAACATGCTTGTTACGCACTAATCTAGATTCAGGCAGGTTTGTATTATCCACACAGGAGGCTGTTTACCAAATTTTGCTTTATCCGTATCAGGAATCTGTAGACTAAAAGATTCTTAAGGTGGCGCTTACATTATCGTGATTATAAATGTAATGTAATGTAATTTGGACCTATTGCTCAATTTTAAAAAATCCCAACTGAAGTCACCTTGGTTGGTTTTGGCATGTTTTTTTACAAAATTTCGAAAACTAAGACAACGTGTTTTCCTAGCTACCATTACGTCTTAAAAAATCATAATTTTCCGAAGGCTCCATGTGATAGATTCGAATGCACTTGGTGAAAAAGCATAAAAAGAGCTTTACAACGATATCTCTTCTGTACGTAGTTTCTATCAATAGTTATAGGCTGTTGAATATATGGCAAAGTTACTTTGACCATTCCCACTGTGTATGGCAAAGTAATAACTAATCTTCCGAAATTGAATTCTACAGGATATTTCATGATGCTTTTGCGTTGGATTTGTTTATTATTTTATGAAATACGATATGCAACGTAATAAAAGCATAAAATATGCGCAAGCTAGAAGGGATTAGTGCGAAATTTTCCAAATTAGTTTTCTCATAAATGCTTCAACTAAAGTTGCTCAAATTTTGTATGTACGTTTATTGGAAAGGTAGGCAGGGGCAATTTTTTGATTTTTGTTTAAAACGTTTATTTCGTGAAATTTTGATTTTCAAATTTTTTGAACATTAATAAATTTTCAAATTGCATATATCAAGAAACTGAAGAATGTTTGAGGCTTATTTATACATTTGTGCAAAATTTTAGTTATTTTCATTGAAAAGTATCCCTTTTGTGCAAGTCGCAAGCCAAGCACTGGATTCTTCAGATTCTACATGTTGCTAGTATTTTACACCAGCTACAGCTATGCTCTTACTTAAGTTAAAAGAAAATATATTTAATGTGAAATATTATTTCTTTTGGCTTTCTTTCTTTCAAAATAGTATTTCTTTCTTTCTTCAACCTTGAAACTTAATCTTCCAGTATATATCTTCCAAGCTGAGTTTGACTGACAGCTGCAATTAATTTCCTAGCAGAGGTCAAAGGCTATAGCAAAGAAGCTATGTTTGCACTATTGACACGCACGTGTTTATGCATACGTATAAGTCAGAGGTCATTTGGGTCACACATTTGGTGAGCACAATTTTAATGAAGTTTTGATGTGCGGCTGTCAAGAGTTACAAAACAAGGATGAGACAAATTAGAGAAGAAAGAAAGAAACTTTATTTCTTGCAAAATTTTACTTCTTGCTTCTTTCTTTCGTTTGAAATATATTTTCTTTAATTTCTTCTTTTCTTTAAACTTAAATAAGAGCGTAGCTGTACCATTGCTGAATGTTCGAAATGGATTGCTTGAAAATTTAACTCAGGAGAACCGTTTCCGGTAATGCAAGCGCCCCCTAAAGCTACATAACTGCCTGTATAATTCTTGAAGACAACACAATAATTCCCTCACTACTGGTTTCATCTGAATGGATGTAGAATTTTAGAAAGTTTTCTTTATTAAAATTCTTTGCAGTCTCATATTTTATTCGTGAACGTCTTAACCCGTTGAAACCATAAAACTGTCCGAAATTCACTGTTGTCTACAGAAACTGTCTACCAAATATTCCAATTACTTCCTTACGTTGGTTTTCCTCTAAAAATATTATACTGCACAATTTATATTGCATAATTTATTTAAGAATTCTATCCCAGTCGCTGAGGACACAAGAGGTTTAATACACTAATGCGTCTGGTGTGGCGGAAATTTTATGCAACTCTTGAGTGCCAGAAACACGGTGCTTACGGTGAGCGAAGCAGTCGACATTTGAAAAGGTTATTTTTTATGTGTTACTACCTTTTATGCTGTGGATGCATGCATTACTTTCCTCTTCATTACTAGCAGGATGATTCTGGAATGATGCATAACTGTACCAGGAAGCTGGACAAAGGAAGGATTTATTTTGCGGGATTTATCTCGATTTAATAAAATGCAAAACGGGGAAACTCGTCGTAAGTCATCCCAATTTTTTCAGCCGATGAGTGGTTTAGGAAAAGTCCTACTCTCATAATCCTTTTCAAGCTGTCAGAATGTACAACTTTCGTTGAGCTTCTAGCTTTTCCACCCCCAAAGAATTTGATAAAACTGTATTAAAACAGTGGGAACGAAGTGTATTGTAAGGTGTATTCATGCTATACTTTACAATCAAGAAAAAGTTTTCTTTTCAGAATAAGATTTTTCCGTAATTTGACAGCTTAACATTGCCCACGTTGCTCTTGAAGTAATTGCTTCTGCTAAGATTTTTTGTTTTACACAGTTGTTATGCTGTTTTCAAACTAGCTAAAATGCTAAGCAACAGTCTGCTAAGTCCTGTTTTCATGGACTAAAAATCCTTCATTCCTGTGTTCCTGGAATGTAAAAGAGCACCAAATAATATTTTTGGAAATTTAGAAATTAAAGTTCTTGAATCTTTAAATTCAAAACAAAACAATTACCATTTTGTAAGGCAGAGTCTAAAACTATAGATTTTAGTTTTAAAGATAACGAGGAAGGACTATATTTCCAAGCTCTATCAATTGATTTTTCTTTGTGAGTACACCATTTCATATATGTTATGTCAATCTGCTGCCACTTTCTCCAAAGTAGCTTCACCAAACCTTATTCCTACTCCGTGTCAATAACGTTACATAACAAATGAGTGTGTGACCTAATGCTGCCAGGGGCCAATGTTATCAATGTCTAAACCCGGGTTAAGTCGCTTACCCGGGTTATCTTGGCTATCTTTAACACATAAAGTTAACCCAGGTTAGTGACTTAACCCGGGTTTAAACGTTAATAACATTGGCCCCAGAAGTGAGTGCTAGATACAAAAGTTTTTTGAGTCTTGCTTTTAGCCAAATTTGTCGGTTTCCATTCTAAGATCAGTTATCCTCGAAATGCCTGATTTTCACGAAATTCAAGGAGAATGAAGAGTGAAGCAAGATTGCTACACAAGCAAAAGTGAAGGACTAGGTAACTATAAAAATACATAATGTTTCAGACTTTTCCTCATCCTTATTTAATGCGAATTGTACTTGCAGTATGGCTGTCAATGAAACAGGAGTTAACCGGTCCCTCTGTATGGGCGAAATCGACGATCATGTGGCCGCAATTAACAGCCAACTGAAAACTTATTGGTATTACATAACTATGTTGGAGGGAGCGCATGCGCCTGTAACATTAGCAGGCCTGACGATGAACATTTTGCTAATAGCAGCTCTTTTTGGTTACAAAAAGTGTTTTCATCGATGGCCCTTTCAAATGAAAAAGGCCAGGCAATGGCTTGTCCTTAATGGATGCATTTTGGACTTGCTTGGCAGTTTATCCGGCTTGCTGTCCGTAACCATATTTTCTAACTCAACAATGAAGAAAACAACTTCGAGCACTGTTTCTGACACTCTTTGGTTTCTTGCCACCGTAGTACCCGGTATAGGATTTTCCACACTGGTTTTGTTTCAATTCTTTGCTGTTTGCAAACCTATGTTTTACCTGACCAGAGCCTCCAAATTGGTTTCCATAAAAGTTGGCATAACATGTGGCTGGACTACTCTTGCTATTGTTACTGTAGTGTCCTGTTTCAGGGCTTGGTCCGGCAACACTTATCTAGAACTACCAATGCATCTCCACATATCAGATAAGATGTGTGACTTTGTACTTCAGATAATTGCTGTTCTACTTCCGGCAATATCAACGTTGATCCTTTTTCTACTAACTCTTACGCGCATCGGACTGAATAGCAGACTTGGCAGAACAACCTCTCGTAGGCGCAACTACGGTGTATCCGGTATGATGTCGTTGCATGTTTGTTGTTACTGTTGCGCAGCTCTATTTCTGATTTGGTGTCAGGCACTTTATGTTTTGAGGGAAACCGTTAAGAAGGACTTGTCGGATACTGCAAGTGATATTAAATGTGCCAGTATGCTAGAAGAAATGGAGTTGTACGCTTCTAATCACCGACTATTGACCTGGTATCTCGTGGCAAACACGGTGTGGTTAGCCAGATTGTGCATCGATCCTGTACTGATTTCCCTAAGTGATGTGGGTTTTCGCAGATTCTTAAAAACAGTAGTCCTGCCAGGAAGAAAGCGAAGCCATACCACATATACCATGAAAACATGTGTTAATTCGACGAGTAATTCTCGGGTGATTTCCAACGCGTGCTCCCAGCGGCATGAACTTACAACCCTCCATATGACAGATCATTCTACAACAGTGGACGTTCATGCGTTTTAATTGATATAAATCTTATTAAATGTTGAACTTTAATCTTATATATGTTGTAGCAAAGTAGTCCAGGTGGCATTGTAGTACAATGCCAGGAAAATTTGGCATTGTAGTACAACGTTGGCCAACTAGTACAACGCTCGTTTCAAGGCAGCGTTGGACTACTTTTCCAAGTATTTCTGGCATAGTACTACAGTGCCAAGACCTCATTGGAAAAGTAGTACAACGCTTGACCAACAAGAAAGGTCTTACTCTGACGCTGACCCTGATTGTCTAATCATGCAAATATTAAGGGGTCTAGCTGTCCTTTCGTGGTTAACTTAAACTTTTTCCTAAGGTTCTCACTTCAGCTTTTTCATAATAATATTATTTTTGAGCTGGGTTTTTGATCAATTTTGAGCACTTTGTCTAGAGAAGTAGATTAGTCGCTCAAAATGTACGAAAACGAAGCAAAACTCAAATTTTCACATTTTCAAATTTTCCCAATTTCAATTTTTTAATTACAAACTAAGGACGTACATACAAATAACAAGCATCAACAAACTAAAAGCTTTTTAACAAATTAATTATATGGATCAAGTAAACAATTTCCCCCCCAAATTCACAAGTAAACTATCTCCCCCTCAACGCTTTGTCTCACTAAAAACTTGACCCAATTGGTTAAAACTTCATGTGGGTGCATTCGAACACATGTCTGATTGATTGGTAACAAAATTTTAAAATTTTAAAAATTTTAAATTTTTAAGTTTTTTAAGGGGGGACCAAGAGGAACAAAAAATTTTTTGTCTCCGATTTTGCTGAAAAGTTGTATATAGGGGTTTTCTGTGTCGTAGAACACGAATCTGAAGTCCATTTTTCGATTTTAGTTTTGCGTTTCGTTTTCTGAATGTTTTGAACGACTAATCAGCATTTCGCTCGAGACAAAGTGCGCAAAATTGATCAAAAACCAAGCTCAAAAATATGAAAAAGCTGAAGTGAGAACCTTAGGAAAAAGTTTAAGTTAACCACGAAAGGACAGCTACACCCCTTAATATTTGCTGCATTAGACAATCAGGGTCAGCGTCAGAGTAAGACCTTTCTTGTTGATCAAGCGTTGTACTACTTTTCCAATGAGGTCTTTTCATTGTAGTACTATGCCAGAAATACTTGGAAAAGTAGTCCAACGCTGCCTTGAAACGAGCGTTGTACTAGTTGTCCAACGTTGTACTACAATGCCAAATTTTCCTGGCATTGTACTACAATGCCAATTGGACTACTTTGCTACAACATATATAGTGCTTGCAGAATACACTGGCTTGGTCCTTGATAAGGTCTTAATAACGTTTAGTCACTTTAGTGTTTGTGCCTTTGGTCTTCGTCTTTTATGTGTCAGTAAATGGTTGTTGTCACATTCGTGCAAACCTGATATAATGAGCTTATTCCATGTACTGAAACATGAGAACTGTTTTAACACATTAGTTCAACTTATCTACAACAAGAACAACTAATTCTAATTAATAACTAGTAATTCTACCTGAATTCGGCATTAATTGCTTCAGATTACTGCTATTTCTTACGGTTGAAATAATCAATAATTAATATTAATATTGTCAGACAGTTAGTAATGGTAACAGTTTTTCTTCTAAAGGAGACAGTTTGGACTACATGGAACAGGATGCAAAAAGGTTTTGACGAATTACCTAGGTTGTCAAAGTACAGTATCCTGTCCAAGCTACGCATATGTATGTCGCAATAGATATTCAATCGAAGTGCAATTCCGTTTTTACTTTGATCTACTTTGGATATCCTTAAATAATGAAATAACGGAAGCACGAATTGTTACACGTACAAGTAACACGAACAAGTACATAATAGAGTAAATGGAACCCAAACCCCCAACTCTTTTTGATAGATAATATTAATCAATTGGAGTCAAATGTCATATAAGTTATACCTACATGTTTGAAGAGACGAAATCAAGCTGCAGTTGGTTCAAATAATATAACAAATGCCATTTAATCGACGTCACACTAACCAAAGCACGCTTGATGAAACGGCTGAACTTCCTCAAGTAAACAATTTGCAAAGTCAATCTACCTTCTTAGACATTAACTGTGGAACCGAGATAAGTATGCAAGACTAAAACAATTACATTGACCGTTCACGAATTTGGCAGTACACTTTAAAAATGCAACTCAAAGAGGTCACCACAATATAGTACAGTAAAACACGGGGAAGTGCTCAAATTTGATTTAACTGCTGTGGAGACAATTCAGGGAGGACAAATTCCAGTGGTCCGAACAAAATAATACGGGAGGTAAAATAAAATATAAATGCCTAAATAAAATATAATATACAAAATTTATGCCTATTATATGAAATGGTACTGTATAAAGATATTTCAGCCTTGGAGAGAATTTGTATGAAAGAAAATTTTCCAAGTTCAAAAACATGAGTAGTTACGTTCATACAGGCGATTTGTGACAAACGTTAACTTTTTCTAAAATCTAGTTATTTCAAGTAGTGATGATATGAGGGATCTCATCGATTGTCCTTGTTATGCACTCCGCCTTGAAATGCCTTTTTCTGTTTTTGCTTGCTTTTAGCTTTGACTGTTTTGAAATATACAATTTTAATGTCCTTTATTTCAAGAATAACTATGACTCAAAACCATTCCAAGAAATGAAAGGAAATTGCAGGTGGCACTGTGATGGAGAGCCTGGGAGTTTAACTGCAGCACTATCTTCACTACTAAAGCTGGGCGCAATGTATCCCAAGTCCTGGCTACTACCATACTCTCGAGCTTAAGGGAACACTCACTTAAGAAAACATGTTCTCTTAAGTGAAATCAGAAAAATACTGTCGCCTGAATTGAAACAATCGCTTTTCGAAATAGCATTTCCTAAGAACTGGTCAACTAATGCTCAAATTCTGGTTCTTTTTTTCCAAATTTTTCCTAATTTATGCCTATTATATGAAATGGTACTGTATAAAGATATTTCAGCCTTGGAGAGAATTTGTATGAAAGAAAATTTTCCAAGTTCAAAAACATGAGTAGTTACGTTCATACAGGCGATTTGTGACAAACGTTAACTTTTTCTAAAATCTAGTTATTTCAAGTAGTGATGATATGAGGGATCTCATCGATTGTCCTTGTTATGCACTCCGCCTTGAAATGCCCTTTTTCTGTTTTTGCTTGAACCTCATGATTACGAGTGGCAGAAGGTATTGCGAAATATCCACTGATATGTTGATTTTCGTGCCAGTCTTCAGCAAGCCATAAATAAAACGATTTCCATGTAGTGTTATCTTTACAATTATCAAAGGAAAATAAATGATTTCAAGTTTTATAAAAATATATATAAAATATATAACGCATATAAAATACACGCACAAAATATTCGAAAATGCAATACAAATGCAGACACTCTTGTAAATGAACAATTAACAATTTTAAGGGTTTTGAAGAGCATTTTAGAAGTTTTTTAAGAAAACTTAAAGAAACACTTTGAGAAATAAAACTGGAGGAGAGGTAGTAACATCTTCCGCATCTGCCTATACTGCATCTCCACGAGTATTATTTCACGAGCACCGCCAGATCCAAGGGAATTTTAAAACAAGAGAAAAATATTTCTAAGGGAAAATCTCAGTTGTCACATTTGTATTCAAAATACAAAAAATGCAAAACAAGGAACAAAGGCAGCAAAGGTTTCGCCTTTATGGGGGACGTAAACGAAGGAATATATATCTAATTTATTAAAGCATTATGCTTATTGAAAGATGATGTTACGTTGGAGTAAGGGGTAAAATAGTCACTAACCCACCCTGAGTTTTGACCCATATAGCATGCCAGCTTCAGTAGGAAAACTCAGCTACGGCTGACTACCCAGTTACTTACGAGAGCGCCCTAGGAGTGAGGAAGGGTCTGCCTAAGCTTCGCGACCGAGCCTAATCTTAAACCAGTTTCGGCCGTGATTTTTAGAATAAGAGAGGAAAACGGAAATTTTACAAGGAAAAGAGAAAAATGGGTAAATGGGTTCCCCAAACACCCAGGTCTCATGCACACTAGCATCAACCCCGCTGGGGCCTATGGAAACATGCACGCACACATTCACATACAGTAACCCATATACACTAGCCAATTCTCCATGGGAGTTATCTAAAGGTAAGAAAGCTGGCATTTATACCTTGCTTTTGTTGTAAGCGGGACAAGTTGATAAAGCTAAGTTAACTGCATGTGAAGTATAGACTCTGTGCATGAGCTTTGTCACTTACGCAGGCTCAGTTTATTTAATTTTTCTCAAATATTTTATTTTATTTAGTATTCACGTATTATTATTTGAATTCATTATACTTTTTCTTATTGAACTATATTTGAACAGCAGCAATCTTGCCAATTTTAAGAAATCGAAAACTTACCGTATTTATTACTGACTGATTACTGCTGAAAATAATTTCGTAAGCAGTTGTGTTAATTGCACAGGTGGGCAAGGGAGGTTGGAAGGGGAGGAATTTTCCTACGTCGAAGTCGCCACAAGGGTTCACAAAATTGCTCGCACAAGGAGTAAGAAAATTGGGCAGAAGGGGTAAGAAAACTGTCAAAAATA
>JASAND010015340.1:0-12051 GCA_030248195.1 Trissonchulus latispiculum | reverse complement strand
ATAAAAAGGATAGACATATTTAGGTAAATATAGCTCAAGATTCCGTAATTATTATTATTATTATTATCAAAGTCTGCATAAACAAGGACTGAAAGAACATTAAAAATATTATATACTTCGGAAGGGATGTAGGTCCCACTCAGAAACGTTTCATCATCCACGTATCGTCGGCGAAGATATTGACCATTCAAGTAATGTTGATAGATACCTCTCTAAAACCACAAATTTGCAAGACTCATAATAACTGTTAAACAGCTAACTGCACGTCACTTAGAGTACACTTTGTAACGTCCTCAACCACAGTAAACGTCACTGTAGTAACGGATTCGGTAAATATTTCAATAACGTGAATTTCATGAATACTTCTGAGATCGTTGCAAGCTGTAGATTATATTCTGCTGGCTCGTCGCTCACTCGATACAGGTCGCTCGATACAGGTTACATATGCGCTATCCATGTGCAGTTTGTGTTTGGATCATTTGCACTGTGTGCATTCTTTCTTACACTTAATATTATAACAACGGGTCCTAAGGCATGTCATGTCGAATTGACAGTGACCGGCCCCGACAAAAGGTACCTATTGTGCAGTAGATTTGTTCAGTCTGTAACAGTACTTGGGAAGTTAAGAAGTAGATAGTCATAATAAAACGTAAACATTATCAGCAGACATAAAAACAACCAACGAGGGTTACCTGAGTCAGTTCACCGTAAGCCTGAGGGGACCATTTAGCGATGGCGTTGCCAGTGTCACTTGGTATAGTTCTTGTTGGAGTTCTGTCACCATGCCTCCAAACCTCAAAAAATGGGTAAGTTTAGGATTTAGTTAAAACCCAGTAATAATCATGAGAAGATTTTGTCAATGGCCCGAGCTCTCTCACTTTCGTAAAAACAACAGAACTGGCAGATAAAATATTCACTAAGAGAGGCTGATGTTACCAAAGTCTAAACCCCCATAAGGTCATAAATTACGACCTTATTCCCCCCAAAGTTTCTTCCAACACATGTCTGGTGGTTTATTTCCTAGGTTCAAAATAGCCTAACCATATGTACATAGTTTGGCTTTGCTTTTCAAGATGAAGGTAAATTTTGGACAGTAGTTTATTTCGTGCATAGTGAAATCTACAGTTTAGAAATTTACAAATGCTACTTACGACTTGCACAAGAACAAGGTCTGAGAAGCAAATCCTAACTTTGCCAAAAATTAACAAAAACAACAGAATAACCTTATTACGGCTAAAAGTTTCAGCCAACGACATTAAGCTCTTGATCTGAAATGAAGCAGTGACTAACTAAAGATAAGTGTCAGAACATTAAGAACTTAAATTCCTGCTTACTATGTTCAATTCTTCAAGCTGAGACAATGAAATCTATTAAAAAGTATGACTACTCACGCGTTAGTCCTGTCAATGCAGCTAAGTGAGAGAAGAGGCATAAACTTTGACTGAAGTGGCTACTTAGGCCTAAGCAATGACAGATTGCATTTCTGGTTTCAGGGAATAGTTCGACAAAAATTACACCTGAGCTTTTCAACGTTAAATTTGAATTATACCAATAAACATCAGCAATGTTTTGTAGACTTATTCTTCTTATTCTTCAATATAATTTGATACTGTGCACAAAATATGGCTTGCCATGTATTCTCAAGCAAATTTTTAATCCGAGTAACCTAAAGTGAATAGGTACATTGCATTGTTGTACATTCCACTGACGTTGACTTGCAGAAGGTTCAATGACAACTAAAATTAATTGACGACGCTCAGCGAGCATTTTGAAAATTCAGACAGAAGTGATATTCTAGTAATGTTGATTCAGTTATTTTTTCAGAAATAGCTGAAGCAAACACTCTAGCCTGAAATCTTAGCGCAATTATAGTTCTTTCTGAAGGAGTGGAACGCAAGGATGGAATAATACGAAGACATTTGAATCTGTGTTGGTTTAGCTCTTGGGTCTGAAGGCAGATATAAAGGCAAGAACTGTCTATTAAAGCTTTCTTGCCATTGAGCATTTCCGAGACTCGTTTAGATTTAACTGAATGCTGAACGGCAGCAAACTGAAAGGACTCCATTTGATTGCCGTCGGCCACGTCGAAGAACCGTTTGTCAAAGATTGTGCCTTCAGTAACATCAGCATTTGCGAACACCCCGGCCCAAACGTGGAAATACTGCAATTTATAGCAAACATTCTGGGCTTTACCTTTGAATTGGTGAAGTCGTCTGAGTTTTTTGAATTGGAAAACTGCAACTGTGGCGACGAAGTTGATTTACTAGTGATTGCTAAAGGTTAGCATTTTCAATATAATTAGTAATGAAGCGAAGTGTGCTGTAACTATGATATGTCGAGTTACAGGAATTGGTGGGCACTCTAACAACCGTGGAATATATAGTTTCTCTTTAACCCAGCTCATGACGCTACTATATTTGCAAAAAATTATTTTCAATACCAAGTAAACAAATATGCCTTCGTTTTTGTTTGATTGGTCAGAACAATTTTAAGTTTGTAGTTTTATTTTTGACTGTGGACTGTGGAGCACAAGAACATCCAGTCTGAACGCGGCCCGACTGCCTGAATTCCTTAGTAGCAGAGAATGAAGCTTTAAAACAAGTGAAAACATATAGTTTGTAATAGTAAATACGTAACATAAGCTAATACATATGCTACTGACACCGTGTATGTACCAACTCTGATTGAAATATAATACTAATTTGTAATTGTGTAAGTTCTGATTGAGGCTATTTTTAGTTGCACCAGCTTAAACGTTAGTTAATCAGGTAATTTTAATTTTAGTCAAAAGCTGGAATGCCATTTAACTAGCATTTGGTTAAAATGTAACCAAAACCTGTAATGTCAGTATGCATGCCATGTAGTTGCTTTGCTAAAGCCCGTCTGGAAAAATTTCTGATTTTTTAGAGCTAATCAGATTTTAGTCACGGTACCTAACTACCTTGGCGCAACGGAGAATCTAGGCTGAGATAAGATTTAGGACTAGCGAGCAACATTTTAGTTAAAAGCTAATATTTGATGCAACAACAGTGCCATTTTTATTTTTATTCAATCTATTGTTTGCTGTCAACTAACACAGTCTTGGAGTGGAAAAAAGCTTCTTCAAAGTTTCATAAAATACATTCATACTCAGTCCATTACGATTCAAGTGAAATTATTTTAGGATGGGCAAATATTACGGCAAATCTATGGCAAGTTCGTGACATCAGGAAGACTATTTATAATCTCAGTTTTACGGATCCAATAACCTATTATACACCGGCATTTATTCTGCACAAACATAACTCTGAGCTGAACAACTCATGGTGGTTTCTGAAACCATTCACGAACTCAGTATGGATAGCCTGGGCAATAATTAGTACAGTCGTGGCAGTTTTCCTATGTCAACGGAAAGCTGTTGCGGAAAGCCTACAATTTAGCTCTGATGCCTCTAATATTGTGAGAGTGCTTGGCAAAGAGACTTGGTATTCACGAAGCAAACGCTTCTGTTGGGCCATGTGGTTCACTTTTCGTCATATGCTGTGCCAACACACTGGTAGCAGTCAATGGAACCAAAATGTGGACAAACATGTTCAGACAGCCCTGGTTTTAACCGGTTGGTTAATGCTGCAACACTATTCTGCGCACATACTCAGTTTTGTATATAACGAGGCCATGTATCCAGTGCGAAACGCCGATTTTGAGAGCATCTATTATAGTACAATTAAGGTCTGTTTTCTCAGTCAACTGATCATATGATGACTTATGATCATATTAGATATTTGACTGCCAACAGTTTATAATGTACGACATTAATATGCTGCTTGGGTAACCTTGTTTTGATAATTAGTTACAGTGACGACATGGTTGAGTACCTAAAATTAAATTATTAATAAGGAGTATAGCTGCTTATAGACTATAGTCCAAAGAAGCTTGAGAAAACTGACAGCGAATTCAAATCAGGATGCTGAAAGTTTGTGATCGTCTTATCAAGAGCGTGTATGTAGATAAGAGTAAGAAACTCTTAAGCTAACATGTTGAAATCATGCAAAGGTATGCTCGGTGCGGTAACTCAGGACCCACCCACCGTGACTTCCCGGGGAATCCCGTTTAGCACTACGCACATGTGTATGCCTATGTACACAATTCCATATAAAGGCGTATCTCATTTAGCCTTAGGCTTACAGTAGGTAATTTATTAGTTATTCTTATTAATTATAAGTTTAATTAAGTCAATGCAATTAAAAGACTAATTCGACAACTTTGTAGCATTTTTCTGCTCTTTCGAATGATATAAAAATTGTTTCATATCTATGTTACGTGCAAATTGTCTTCCCGTGCAGATTGTAATTTGCACGGGAAATCATGCAAATTGTAATTTGCATTATGAAATCGTGCAAATTATAATTTGCACGGTTGTTTTCCAAATTGTAAACTTACGTCTCAGGTTGGACCTTATAGTTTTAAAAACGTTGTATATATAAACTTTTCATAATTTCAATAATTTTGAATTGAATTGAATTTGAATTGAATTTTGAATTTTGATTTTCCAATAAACTTCTATTGTATTTTAGAAGGAGCGTAATTTTCCAGATTTTTTTGCAGGTCGAATTAAATCTTTGCTGGAAACATTGGTTACATCATTCGATACCTCTATCAAATAAATGGGGGGCCATTTTTTAATTACGTATTATGAAAGGTCTGCAAAGGAATACTGCCCCATTTGGGGCCTACTTGTTAAAACTATAAGGTTCAACCTGAGACGTAAGTTTACAATTTGCACGGGACTTTCCATGCGAACTGCAATTTGCACGGAAAACAACCGTGCAAATTATAATTTGCACGATTTGATCATGCAAATTACAATTTACACGATTTTCCCGTGCAAATTACAATCTGCACGGGAACTCAATTTGCATGCAACATCTATATAATACAAAAATTTGAAGGAAACAAACAAACCGGCAAACAATTTTTATATCATTGGAAAGAACAAAAATGCTGGAAAGTTGTCAAATTAAATTTTTAATTGCTTTAACCTAAATAAAGTTATAATCAATTAATAAAAATAACTAATAAATTACCTACCGCAAGCCTGAAGATTAGTAGCGAATCAGCGAGCAGATATTCCTTTATATGAAAGTGTGCATGCAAGTCAAATTGGGGGCCCCTTTCGGAAGTTAAGGGGGAGGACCAGAGTTTAACGCACCGAGCTCACCTAGCATGGTTTCAACATGATAACTTAAGAGTTTCTTATTCTTATCAATTATACACTGGTTTCATATATATGACATAGACGGTTAAGTGCCATTTAGTTATATCAAGAGTACATAATACATATATAAGAGTATGACAGCAGTCATACTCTATGTATTATAAGCGTGACACATCCTCTGCACGCTAACGGCTGACCCCCCGGCAAATTAGACCCCAGTGACCCCCCCCCCGCAAATTGGTACCCAGTCGAAGCGAGGGTACGCTCACTCGCTCTATGCTTGTATGTTACAGCTCGAAAACACAAACACTACGTGCGCGAGTTTTGTGTCTGTTTCGAGCATTATAATACAAGTATAGAGCACAAATTCCTTTGAAGTGAAGGGTCCAATTTGCGGGGGGGGGTCAGCCGTTAGCGTGCAGAGGATGTGTCACGCTTATAATACATAGAGTATGACTGCTGTCATACATGTATTATGTACTCTTGGTTATATATAGAGGTATTCGTATTTACAAGAGTAAATAATGGAATTAAGTATGATACTCGTACACTCCTGTGTACTCATGCTAGGCATGCTTGGTTCGTAACTCGGCCTCACTGCATACTATATATCATGTAACAGAAGTGCGCAAAACAAAAACATTGAGCCATTATGTATAGGTTCGTAGGTATGCCATATTAAACTAATTCCTTAATTCGTATCGGTGCCGGTTGCATAATGCCGTTTTACATTATTAGGAACGAAGCCCCCCCCCCTTCACAAACGGGATAATGAAATATGTTTGTTTCTCAGAAATATATATTTCAGCGAAAGCTACTTCCTGTTCATCTTTGCGATCTATCCTCGTACCATGAAAAAGGAGCGTCTGAATGTACCGATCAGTACCATCACGGTTTTCGTGGAACCGTTGAAAGAAAGTACTGGGATTATGTAATGCAGAATATCTATTTTCGTCCCGTATTTTATGGAAATCCAAGTGACGATGGAAAAATTATCTCTCGCTTGCGCGAATCCATTTTAGCAGACCCTTCCTCTATTTATTATACTAGTTACGCCAGAGCAGCAACAATAATTGCAAACCTTACTGACCTAACAATAATCAAAGGTTGGCAGCATCCCAATGAACCCTACAGCTTTGTTATATCAAACAGTAGTGACATACTGTCAGAACAATTCACAACAGCAGTTACTTTAATACATGAAGCTGATGTGTACGCCAAATATGAAGATTTTTATGCTATAAAGACGTCTGGAACCGCTGTAATAAACAATTTTACGGCAACCACATTAGTGGTGGCATTCAACATTCAAGTGTTTCAATCAATTTTCATTTGCTTACTTGCTTCCCATGGTGCGGCGTTTTTACTCTTTGCGTTGGAGCTGGCTATGAAAAAACCAAAACTGCGGAAGAACAAAGGAATGCGAATCGTACCGAAGACCAGTACTGAAATGAAAAAGATGTTTGGACATAATAACAGAAATTTTCATTCAAGAAGACGTAGTTCATTATAGAAACTGATGCTTCTAAGTAAATACTTTTGTGAATTAGTTCAATTCTTGTTTCAATACAGTTGCTATTTCACAACCTTCACAGTGAACAGAACTAATTATGTAATTATGGCAACCGCGACCTTAAAATACCAAAGTTTGGATTAGTCTTTTGCTAAAGTGTCAACTCTCAAAAGACGCCAGCAACATCGTGCATAGTATAGACTTTGCCATTTGAGTTTGTGCTTCAGACCGACAGCAGAGGTTAAACTGAGATAACTTGTTACTTTCATATCATTGAACTGCGATTTTAAATTGCTATTGATAATTTTATTTTAAGTTTATCGAAACATCTCCACAAACTAATCCTTCTTCTGTTGGGAAAAAGTCCACCCCGAGCTTCCCATCTGCAGGGTAGAAACACAGAATTGGATGGCTATCACCTAATTCTACGTTAGTTCAGTTAGTCAGACAGAGCAGTGTAGGAATGTGCGTGACTTTGCCTAGCAAAGATGAGTAAATATGTAATGAAGTTAGTGAAATCTAATCTCGATTCACTGCGTACTTTATCACACGGAAGCTTAGTGCGTCCACTTGAGAAAGAGGACTTAGATACTGGATTCCCGAAAGTTTGTTTATCCAAAATCGGGCATCCCTATAGCCAACCTTGGGGGTTTACACTATCAAACTTTCTTCTGACTTTGTCAGATGAAAATTTTCTTCAAACAAAAGTCAGTCGAAATTCTCGCGTGTAAACGACTAACTGACTCAGCTCTGACAATGAAATTTTTGTTGGACGAAAATGGAAATTCCGTCTGATATCAGACGAAACTGACCAGTCATATTGCTTGAGTTTGAAAAGAGCTGGTGTGAAGCAACAGAAGCTGAATTTGATTGGACAGGACACTGGCATTGTCAGTAGCAAACTCCTTGCTTGTTTCATGGACAATGTAAACTACAAGTTGGTGTGGAATATCGGTCAGTCAGACGTGCTAAGCCTAAGTCTAAGGACTCCAAATTTTCAGTAACTCTCTAAATTCTACGGTATTTTTACAGTATGTCTACAGTAACCTAATTTACAATGTGAAGTTGACAGTACACGTCAATAAACAGTCATACTGTAGTTTGGTGACGTAATTTAAGTTAGGGGTCAATATGTGGGTTGGCAGATGTTCGTGGTTTCTACTGAGACAGGTCAAACGATCAATCATTCAGAATAATGTAAAGTGTTGGCTTGTTAATTTCTTTTCGCTATATAAAGTCCTGACAGAAACTGGTTAGGGGCAGTTCAGCTAGAATCGTGTCAGTGGGGCGTGAGCACACCCAGTTGTTCCGCCATTACCTTGTAGATCTGTCTGCTGGGCGCTAAGTTTTGTTTGTCTTTGAGTAATTGTCTTTTATATTTGAAGTCTAGTTGTGTCTTTGGGATTAAAGTGTGAGAATCCAGTAAAAACTAATTTTGTGTGTTCATCTCATCTACCGTAGGTTGGAGGAGATTAGGGACTACGATTAGTTTTTGACATCACACACCTTAGACCAGAACCTGCACCTAGTTGTTTCCTAAATTCATACGAAGTCCGGTCTTTATTTCGAGATTCATACGCGCATATAGGACCAAACTTCACATTGGATACAAAATGTTTGCTCTGACATTTTGTTTCATCTGACAAAATCAGAAGAAAGTTTGTGAGTTAGTTTGTGCCTACGGATTCTAGCAGATTAGCAAAAGGTGTCGGCACTTGCTGCAAGTTGATCAATACAGGATTATGATGACTTCTGGGCTCAGATCCTTGAATTCTGGCTCCAAGGAAAATTTACATTGACTGATCCTGATTTGGTTTCTGAGGCTTATGATTAATTGGCGATTCACCGTATCTGAAAGCAGTCGCGCCTCTTTGTTCAATGTTCAGGACAACAAGGTTGCGCGCACAAAACTGTTTATTAAAACTTATACAGATTAAGCGAATACAATTAGAGTTGATATTGATATAGATAAATAAGAAAATATGGATTACAATATTGGTTAGACGGCAGACAAGCTAATTGCAAATTCACAGTTACTTGCTGTACCAGAGTTGCCAGTTAGCCTTTAGTTTTATTTTATTGATATCCTAATATAGGATAATATCACCCAACTTTTGATTAGCTTTTAGGGACAAGAGTCATTCTTCTTCTCCTTTTTTCTGCTTTTACACTGTCTCCTAGGGTCGTTTCACAAAAAACTTAAACTACTTAACTTAAACGGCTTAACTTAAACTACTTAAACTACTTAAAAAATTCGTTTCATAAATAAATTACTTAAACTACTTAAACTACTTAAACGACTTAATGGCTTAAACGGCTTAACTTAAACTACTTAATTTAAGTAGTTTAAGTCGTTTAAGTCATTTATTTATGAAACCAATTTTTAAGAACTTTAAGTTTAAGTCGTTTAAGTTAAGTCGTTTAAGTTAAGTAGGTCAAGCTTTTTGTGAAACGACCTTAAGTTAAGTCGTTTGACTTAGGGTGGATTTTAATGGAAAAGTCTACTTTATAGCTTTATTTAGTGATTTTAGGAAGTATAGCACCGACGCTGGAAAGCCTTGACCACGAAAATCAGTTAACGGCCGATAACTTGAATTTGGTGCATTTGCGGGCAATGGTCCAAGAACATGTTTAACACATGCTGACATCATCTTTGAGGCGAAAGTACTCGCTAACCGTAAGAGATCCGACTTGAATTAAAAAAACTCGTTAAAACATACCAATCGGACAACAAACTAAGTGAAAATGAGCAAAATCGGAAATGGTCGAAAAATCGCCCAAAAATGGACCCCCCCCCTTACGTTCTTACTTACATTAACTTTAACTTTAACTTTAACATTAACATTAACTTATATAGCTTAACAAAACTTAATCGCTTGCGTTCAAGAATCCAAAAAATAGCTACCATATTTGCTTGTGACTCGAAATTTTAAAACGTAAAATTTGAAAAACTGGTGCACTTTAAACAAGGTAGGTACTTTTTCAGCTGCCATACTCCAGTTGAAATTTCGGTTGATAGTGCCAGCTTAGAATTTATAATTTTTCATAGGAAGGCGTCTGCTGGGTGACACTTGATAATTAGCAATTACGCGAGGTGTTCCCCAAGGTTATTAGATCGTTCATCGTGATGAAGGAATTGTGGTAGCTACATCTGCCACACCATTTGATAAACACCCCAGGGGTGGTTGCAATATGAAATAGAGTGCTAAAGGTTATTTTTACAAACACTAGCTGGACATGGTCCTCCAAGCAATTACTCCACTGCGGATGCTCAGTAGGTATAGACTTAGCGAAGTTTTAGTAACTAGCAAGCAAGCAAGCATTACAGTTAGTGGTCAGACAGTTCTGTGCTCATTCTTACTTCTTGTTAGGGAGTAGAAGTCAGAGCAAACATTGGGTCGATTAAAATTAATTTTATAATAATAATAATAATAATAATAATAATAATAATAATAATAATAATAATAATAATAATAATCTTATATGTTGGACAGCTGCAAAGCCAATATAACATTTTCAAAAGTTAAGATATGACTACGAAATGTAGGTTATAATACTAGAATCGATACAGGTTAATATTGAATACCTAAGGTGTCAGTTAACCGTAGTCAGTTCCTTGGCTTAAAATGGTGTGGTGCATATAAGGAACTACTATGAGTGAGAAATGTTATGAAAATTCGCAGTATCTTTTTGTTGTTTGCAAGAACTGCGAACAAACAATGGATTCTCTACGGAGACAACTTGTCTGACTGAATCAAGTTTTGATTTGTTCAGTAGGATGGTTTTTTATTAATTTAACAGCTGATACAAGCTAAAATTTGACTGATTTTTGAAGTGTAAACAGATTTACAAAAGTGTGGCACTTTCATCGATATCATAGAAAGAAAGTACTCGTTGAGAGCTTTCGAATGATATAAGAACGACTTTTTAACTCCTAAAATTGCGTAAGTTATGAAGCTTTTAAAATGGCCATTCAAATGAGCATTCCTTCGTTTAAGTCGTTTAAGCCCCGTAAATCTACGGAGCTTAAAAATAACTGATTTTGAACTGCATTTAAGCGGTCTACTTAAACTACTTAAACTAAGTAGTTTTTATGAAAGCAGTTCTACTTAAACGGCTTAAAGTTTAAGTCGCTGAAAGTTTAAGTAGACCTGTATTGGTGAAACGGCACTTTACTTAAAGTTTAAGTAGCTGGTTTTTTGTGAAAGGGGGTCTACTTAAACGACTTAAGTTAAGTCGTTTAAGTCGTTTAAGTAGAGATTGGTTTCACAAAAACCACTTCGTTTAAGTTAAGCCGTTTAAGTAGTTTTTGTGAATCGACCCCTAGCTATCTAATTTCATTCGGTGTCCTATATGTTTCTCGTGTGGCCTACATGCTCGTGTTTTATAATTCTTTATCCGCCCTTACAAACGGAACTATCAAACTACTAACAAAACAATTTTATAAAACCGCGAATAATAATGTAAATTAATCAAGCATCTTTCTGCGGGTGAGCTCCCGAATATTGGTCACTGCTTTCGCTCCAGTACACTTGACGGCCGTTTCTTAATCATTAATATTAAGTTTCGGGTTATTGTCTAGTCTAGACACTTTTTGTTATAATTCAAAGAAATGATTTCTAGTGTGAACGGGCTTATAAATCAGCTATAATTAACTATTTCAGGATCCTTTGATGCGGCTCATCCATCCCTAATCGCAGGGGATTGTGTGACAATTCCCCCCAAAAGGGCATGCCGCTGTCAAAATGTTGACAGTTATATGTCACTTAAGATTAAAGATGAATGACAGTTGGACAGAAGAAAGAGGGGTGAAAAGGAGAGAAAACAGAAAGGTCGTTATGAACTGCATGCAAAAATGTAACTACTGGTTATTAGTCGTTATATTTTTGCTTCAATTCATTAATGATGTTTCTAGTTTGTCAACTGAATCATAAGCTAACAAGCAATATGTTTTGCAAAAGGTTGAATTTCAAAATAATATTTTATTGAAATTATAATCCTGCTGCGCAGTCCAATTTTTCATAAGTGATTAAACGTTTGCTTAGGAATTGCGCAATATTGTGCAAAACAACGTGCAGTTTTCAGTCCACATTTTAGTTAAATTTAGAATTTCACATTGAACAGTGCAATTCAATTCAATTCAGTTATATTTTTATACGATTCAATTCAATGCATTTCAGAAAGAGAATTGTTGCAGATTCACTGCTACACTATTTGTAATGAAATTGGTTAAATAAAAAATCAGATTTTGAAGAATTGATCCAAAAAGAAGGATTTGCTTAATGGTCACTCGAAAACGCCAAGGAAGACCTCAGAAAATGGGTTAAGTTAAAGATTTCCATGA